>VFFE01009001.1:58179-249009 GCA_008921705.1 Burhinus oedicnemus
GGTAGGCAACATGCACTGCCCTCCCCTCATCTATCCAGCCAGTCATGCCATCGTAGAAGGCTATGAGATTTCTCAGACATGACTTCCGCTTGGTGAATCCATGTTGATTACTTCCGATAACCTTCTGTTCCTCCAGATGCTTTCAGATAATGCCCAGAATGAGCTGTTCCATCATCTTTCCAGGGATGGAGGTGAGGCTGACTGGCCTGTAGTTTCCCAGGTCTTCCTTCTTGCCCTTTTTGAAGACTGGAGTGACACTGGCTTTCCTCCAGTCCTCAGGCACCTCGCCTGTTCTCCAGGACCTTTCAAAGATGATGAAGAGCAGCCCAGCAATGACTTTGGCCAGCTCCCTCAGCACTCACAGGTGCATCCCATCAGGACCCATGGACTTGTGGATGACCACTTTACTTATCTGAACTTGATCCTCCTCAACCAAGGGAAAGTCTTCCTTCCTCCAGACTTTCCCTGTTACCTGCAAAGTCTGGGACTCCTGAGGGCTGGCCTGAGCAGTAAGGACTGAAGCAAAGAAGGCATTCCGTAACTCCGCCTTCTCTGCATCATCTGACACCATGGCACCTGTCAAATTTTACAGTGGGTCCACATTTTCTCTTGTTTTCTTTTTGCCTCCAGTGTACTTGAAGAAACCCTTCCTGTTGACCTTGACATCCCTTGCCAGATTTCATTCCAAGGAGGCCTTGGCTTTCCGCGTTTCATCCCTGCATACTCTGATGGCATTCTTGTAATCTTCCCAAGTGGTCAGTCCCTTCATCGCACATACTGTAAACTTGCTTCTTCCACTTGAGCTTTTTCAGAAGCTCCCTGCTCAACCATGCAGGTCTCCTGCTTCCCTTGCCTGATATCTTGCTCTTAGGGATGCACCAATCCTGAGCTTGGAGGAAGGCATACCTGAGTATCAACCAGCTCTCTTGAGCCCCCCTACCCTCTAGAGCCCTAACCCATGGGATTTCTCCAAGCAGTTTCTGGAAGAGATCAAAGTTAGCCCTCCTGAAGTCCAAGGTTGCAATCCTACTTGTCATTTTATGCCTACTGCGCATAATCCTGAACTCTATCTTCTCACGACCACTACAGCCGAGGCTGTCCACCAGTCCCTCTTTGTTTGTCAGTACTAGGTCCAGTAGTACACCTCTCCTTGCTGGCTCCTCCACCACTTGAGTCAAAAAAGTTATCAATACACTGGAGGAACCTCCTGGACTGTACATGGCTAGCTGTGTAGGCTTCCCAGCAGATACCAGGGTGACTGAAGTCCCCCATGAGAACCAAGGCCTGTGATTGTGCAGCGACTCTCAGCTGTCTGTAGAAGGCCTCATCAACTTCCCCATTATGATCAGGTGGCCTGTAATGAACCCCACAGCAGTCTCTCTTATATTAGCCTGCCCCTTAGTCCTTATGCACAAGCTCTCAACTTGCTCTCCATCTGCCCCCAGGGAGAGCTTAATACCTTGCAGTTGCTCTCTCACATGAAGAGCTACTCCACCACCTCGCCTTGCTGGCCTAATCTTTCCTAAAGAGAACACAGCCATCCTTGACAGCGTTCCAACCATGTGAGCTATCCCACCATGTCTCAGTCATTGCAATGAGGTCATGGCCCTGCGACCATACACACGTCTCTAATTCTTCCTGTTTGTTCCTCATGGTGTGTGCATTGGTGTACAAGCACTTCAGAGAGGCAGTTGAGTGTGCAGTTTTTTCCCTTGAGGGGTGGTAGACCTTCTGATTCTCAAAAATACTAGCACACTGCCTCATAAGTGCTGGGCTACTACACCTGGGCACCTCTCTGGTGAGCCTGGTTACACCCCTGTCCTCCTTCGAATCTAGTTTAAAGCTCTCTTAATGACCCCTGTTAACTCTTGTCTTAGAACATAGGCTTGACTAAACTGCTGCTTTTGCTGAGGCACTCCAGGACACATGTGGAAGCAGAATGCAAAGTGCTTAGGAAACTTTAAGGTTAAACAAGGAGATAGCTAGTTAGTTCAGATGCCTCCAAGCTTGGACAGCAGCTATCTGTGGGTATTTTGGATTGTAGCTTTGGATTTAGGAGCCTCACTTCTGTTCAAGTCTTGCCTCAGGCACTGAAGTTCTTAGTTGGAGTTAGCCTCAGAACCCCAGCTGGTACACATCAGTAGAGATCAGTTGTACTCAGGAGCATCATAGCACATGATCCTACTTGCTGCAGGCGGAAATAATTTCACTTGCTGTTGAAATGAGCTGGTCTATAACAAGAAGATGAAGAAGACGCCTTACAATACAAAGTAGTATTATAGTGGGATTCTTGTCTGCACTAAAAAAGCCAAAATCTGCAAAAACATGATGGTTGTTTTACTTCCTTGATTTTTGTAGTTGATCTCATCAGAGTTTCTAAGAATTGTTACAGGTTCCAATGTTAACAAATAATTTTTACCCATAGCGTCTCTCTTGCCAATGCCTCTTACCTTGGCTTTTTATATTTACCTTTATATTCCTATATTCATAGTGAATTTACCACAGAAATCATAAGCCTGTGGAGGCAGCAGTTGCAGCAAGGTGTCAGAACGGACTAAAAGGAATGGAGTAGTAGGATGAAGAGAGGTTCTCTGGGCCTCTTACCCTTCCTATTCCTCCCAAAAGAAGCCAAAATAAGACAAGCATATGCAGCTCTAGGTGCCCGTGATGCACTTGCTGTGAGAGTTCAATTCTCTTGGGCTGCCCACCAAGCACTTCCACCAGCAGAAATGTTTATCGAGAAATTAAAGTGATTTGAATTCAGTTTTATTTTTCTTCCTGGAATAATCAAGCAAATTCATATCCTACAGAGTTAATCCAAACTTGTTAGTCCTTTAAGAAGTCCCTCTTGGATGGCAGCCCAGGGTAGTGCTGTTTTCCAGGGCCAAGAAATAAAGCTCGAATAATTCACAGTGTGAGAGATAGAAAAAAATATAATGTTCACATACTGCACTATAAATACAAAAAATATCATCAGGCTTTCAGCCAAATACCATGGCATTCTAGAAATGCTTATACCATATATGCATAATAATTCTTGTTAACGCTAAATGGAACTGTTGTTACTGATCATATTTAGTTTGGAAGAGATCAGTGGTGAGTAACTGTGCTCTGAAAAATGCCCAGAGCTTGGTCTTAGGATTCCTTTATTTGTCTGGAGTTCAAATGACAGTTACAGCTTATCAGGTGGGATTTTTTGTGTATGTGAATTTTTTTTTTACTGGAAAATGGAGTTCGTTAAAAAAGTCAATTTCCTTTTATCGAGTCCTTCTCTTAGAACTCATGTGGTTTATATACACAGTTAAATATTCTTTAGCTCAGGGTAATTTAATAACCTGCTGCTAGAAATCAGTGGCTAGGTTAATTACATGGAAGATGAAGGCCACAGGTTCAAGTCTTTTGTAGTAATTGATGTGACTTTTATTCCATGCAGGTGCTATCACCACCAGATTTTTGGAAACCTTGTCTTTCTGCCAGCTTCCTCTGAGTAAAACTGTTTTTCTAGCTCATTCTACTGGTAGTGATTCCTCCCATCAAGAGGAAAATCTTCTGAATCCTTATCTTCTAGTTCTGCGGTATCGGTTTCTGACCTCGGATTGTAATAGGTAGGTATTCTGTGCCCAGTGGAATAGAATAGCAAAGCTGTTCCATCCAAGACATTTTTGTGAAACAGGAATAACAGAAATGTAATGAATGTGCTTAAACAAAGTAAAATGTCATGTGTTTAGGGACCACTGACAGGATTTACTGCTGTTAACTATAGCTTGGAGAATGACAGAGCAGGAGAAAGACATTAGTTCAGTGTTTTCATACTTTCTACATGTTCTGTGAGAATTTATACAGCCTAGGCCTCTGTATACCAAACTCTTTGCACCCTAAGCTGTAGCAAACCCAACAATGAGCTCACTAGGCTGAATCCTATCCCCAAATCCTCCACACTTGCTCCCAGCTGGGGCTTCCTGTGAATCTGACTTGCGCCACTCATGCCATGGCATTCCTTGCACTCCCAGGGCTGTTTTCTCACTACCACCAGATCCTGCACCTGACTGTCCCAACAGCACAACCTCAGTGGAGTTGCCTCTTTGCCTGCAGCCTGGCTCCATGACAGCTTTTGCATCTCCAGCAAATTTCTTTGCTATGAACATGTGTCTAGTCTCGGTATGGTGCTGCTATAGCCATATCGTCCATTTGCACCTTGTCTTGTCATCCCAGAATGTAAGGGGAAACAGGAATGGGAGAAAATCTCACACCTAACCAGTTGGATGATTGCTGTCACTGTTTTCACTGCTGGACTGCCATTTTTAATCCCACTTGGCTTTTGTTGTTTTGTCCCCAATGAGTTAGTCTGAAGGTTATGCTATTCACATGGCTGCTGGAAAGAAGACAGTTTCCATAAGAAGTGGAAGGGGAAGGAGAGAGAAGAGGAAGAGATGACAATGGATGGTTTTTTTCTCTTCTTTCTTCCATATTGACAGCCTCAGGTTTGAGGAATATTGCTCAGTTTATTGAAAGAAGGTTACTAGGCCACAGGGGAGGAGGGAGATTTGATTTTTCAGACGTATTAGGTATGATATTTCCAGCAGAGGTAGGAAAGAACTAATGCCATTGTACAAGGGTCTGCTGAGAACCCCTCTATAGAGTACAACTGTGGTCACCCATGTTGAAAAGAAGTAGTCCAAACTGGAAGAAGTGCAAGGAAGGACTAGTTGGATGGTCAGGGGAAGATAACCTGCTCTATAGGAGGATATTAAGAGTACATGTGCACTGTACAGAGACCTGAGTAGCTACGGTAAAGCTGGTTCTAAATTTGAAAGCAATATAATGGTGTCAGCATTTTGTTGCAGCTAGCTTCGCTGTGCTGAGTGGCAGCACTAATTAACAGAGGAATACTGCTAATGCAAATACGCAGGACTAAGCAAGTATGGGTGTGCTGATCCAGAGGAATGCACTGCTGTGCTTCAGGCTAGCCCTGCTGCGTAGTTTAGATCCTGAAAGAGCCTGGCTTGCTTAGCCTACCAAAGGACACTGTAAGGAGAATTGTTTACTCTTTGTAAATACTTAGGTGGGAAAGCATTAGGAAAGGAGAGAGATATAGGGAGCTAAAGAGCAGGTTTGACACAATAACAAACTGGGAAGGAATTTTTTAATTTAATTTTGCATTTTAAAAGGTGATTAGGAACTTCCAGATGGTGACATTGGTGCTTCTTTTAGAATTAGTATAAGAATTCTAAGGAAAAAAATAATCTAGAAATCTAAAAGTGAAAGGACAGAACACTTCAGTAATGTCAGTGGCTCTGCTCACTTGAAAGGTGCCCTGAAGTCTGAAACGGCTGTGTAAGGTGCCCTGAAAGGAGTGTGGATCTTGCTGTATCAAAGGTTTTGCTTCTGTTCTCCCCTCTTCCCCACCTTTAAGTGTTTTTTAGTTCATCTAGTTAGAAAGATAGTTTTCCTAAAAGGATCTGGAGGCAGATTTTTGATATGATGGTGGTATATGCAATAAACATCCAATCTGAAAAAAACAGTTCTGAAATACACTGGTTCCCTATTTGTCTCTTTTGGAAGTAATGTTAATTAAAATTAAAATATGAACATTTAATGGCTAATTCTTAAAGAGATGAGTGGGAAAAAATATTGTGTGTGAAAATTGCTGCAGGGAGGAAAATGAAAAGGGTAAAAGTAGCAACAGTGAAAGAGAAGGGAAGAGGGGAAGGGCAAAGCATTAGAACTGTTACTGGTCCTAAAGGCCATTTCATTTTCAGTATGATCCTGAATGCTGTAACAAGGCATTTAAGACATTAGAAATAAAATGGACTTTCACAGTTCAACATTAGAAATAAAACGAAATTACACAGTTCTGCATGAAGGAGCGTAATCTACCTTTGTGTTGAAGCCTGTTGCCCTAGTTTTGTACCAGAGCCAGTGGAAAATAATTGAAACATTTTAAATTCGGGCTTCTCTACTGGCTGAGTTTGACACTGAGAATGGGCATCCTCTGCTCTGCTTCAAAAACTGAAGTTTGTTGCTCCTTTCCAAGAAGATTTCCAGTGATAACAAATACCAAAAGTTCTGTCATTTCACTTGATCTGACGTCTTTAACTACAGTCAGACATGAGGCTGCAAGGTGCCTTCAACCACCCAAGGTCATAAACGCCCAGAAGAAATACAGCCTACAGGAGTGCCGTGCACTGTGGGTACTAGAGCAGATCTCATTTGTTCATACTGACAATCAGAAATAAAACAGTTCACTTGGTTATTATAATCCATACCAAAAAGCTTTTACGCATTGTAGCATTTAACGTGTGGCTGTAAATCAAGTTGAAGAAGGGAAAGTGATAATCCATCTAAGATCAAATTTTCTACAGAAGACTGTGACCTCATTTTGATGCAGATTTTATTCAGTTTTCAGATCTTTATGCAATGATGATCCGTTTCAGACACTGTGTAAACAAAGATTTGGTTATTATCTGCACATCATTTGAGAGAGACCAGAGTTCAGAAAAGATAATTTCTGTTAATTTTTCTTTCAATAACATAATTCTTACCTTCACAATTATTGAATCCCTATTTCAAAAATGAAAGAAAAACAGCTGCATAACCAAACAGTTATCTTTTCATAACCAAGGAGCTAAATCATGCTCTTGATCTCTCTCTTTGGCAAAAGTAGGAGCTGGAATATATGCTTTCTTCAAAACAGAGAGAGCAGTGTTTCAGAAACAGTGTTATTTCCACCTTTTTGTCCCTTTCCCCCTTCATCAAGAAAAAAGGCAAAACAAGATTAGACCTAAAGAAATATGCAAGGATGGTGCTGATGGGAGCATGCTTTAAAAAGAAAGAGCATCAAAGAAGAAAATATAGAGCTCGTGTCTCATTTGCATACTTCTGTGCCACAGGCAAGTTTGGTTTTTTCACACAAACAGTGGATAAGTCTTTACCAATACTTTGGCGAGAATACCTAGGAAAATCAAATTGGAAGTGGTGCTGTGGTACCAAAGAAAGTTCTCTTTCTAAAGGCTGATAAGTTGAATGGATAGGATCTCAGTCAATAAGCATGTAAAAGTGACTTGAAAGTTGCACATTACATCTATGAGAGAAATGGTTGGCATGTGAACGCTTGTTTACCTGCGGTTGGTTACGGACCATTAGTGGTCATGTTAAAACTCTGTCCTTGTAAGTCTGGCAGCCCTTGTTTGTAGGTGGGAAAATGAGTAGGTTTGTTTAAAGTCAATAGTTGGAAAATTAACATGCAGAACCTTGAAAATCTTTTTTGTATCCCAGTCCCTAACCAGAAAAGGAAAATAACAAGCAAGTATGATAGCAAATTATTTTCAAGTGAATGGAAGAAATTGAACAAAATATAAAGTTTATTTGATCTCAGACGTTTCTGATTACACAATAGACAATGATGGACAGACAGAATGGCTCACCATTCAAATGCCTTCTGCCTTCATCCAAATCCCAGGAAAGTTAGGAACACTTCTGGCTTCAAATAGTGCTGCGGTAATTCACCTTAGATCATTTACTGTACTGCAAATGTAACTGTAGCAGAACTTAGGATAATTAAAAAACACACTCCAATTTATTGTATGAATTTTGTTCTTTCAGCAATAGTTACTGTGCACAGCTCAGCCCACTTAGTTTGCACATGTGAACAGTGTTCCTGTCTGAAGTACTGTGTTTACACATGAATAGGAAATTCAGATGACACAGCAGAATCCATGATCTGTGTTTTCCTCCATGTAGTCTGGGTACGCGTGTTCTAGTTTTCAAAGTGCAAAGGTGAAACAAGCTGAGACCTGTTCATTACCAACTACTGTAAAAGACTGTACCCAGATTATGCTGTCTGGACAGTGAGGGCAGGAACAAAGCTAACACTCCCCTGGCAGACTGTGTTCATGGATTATCATCATCTAAAAAAAACAACAGTAGTTCACTACCTCAAATATCTGAACTCATGTCTTCTGATAACTGAATGCAATGCTCCTTCCCCAAGAAAAAAGGTCTTAAACAACTGTGTCTTCAATATTTCCCTGCAGTTTGAGTGAATAGCCTCCTCTGTTTCTGACAGGAAAATGCTTAAAAAATGACAGTGAAAAGTTCCAGTAAATTATATTTGAAATTACTTGCAACTTTCTTCTCTTGTTTTCTGTATATGATAATTTTCTTTTTATTTGGATAGTCTGAATTTAAAATGCATTCCATATTGGCTAGTGACAGACATTGTATAATAATGCTTTAATTCTCTTTCCTCATGAAGAGGGCAAATAAGAGGTGGTAAGGACTTTAATTTCACTGACTTTCTTCAGAGAGCCCAGCCTTTCGAGGGAATTTAGTTGTTTTGCACCAAAAGCTCACTCAATCCATTAATTCCTCCACATAAGAGTAGGCTGTGGAGTTCTCAAAGTGTCTGAGTGCCATTTATAGTTGCAGAGAAGTAAAAATCAATCAACTGGTTCCTTAGAAAAGACCATTTTGTTCCCAGTGTGGCTAACAATGTGAAATAATGACATGGTACCTATACAAGATTATTGCATACCTGATCCATCAGTCCCTGGGCCATGGTCTTTCAATGCAATTTGGAATAACATCAGCATTCTGAACCATGGAATCAACTCTAGTAAACAATGTTTTTCTGCTCAGGAACATCCTGTAGCTCTATGTACAAATGCTGTATGAAATGAGAAAGTGCTTCTCAAAGCAGAAATAATTTTTAGATCAAGAACATGCTAGCTACCCGTACCACCAACTAGAAATCACTATTTAAGGTAACCTGCATCTCCAGATTACTTTAGCTAACATGACTACAGAAGAGCGCAAGATTGTGAAATGAGGATTGAATTAAATACACATACGCACACTTGTACTGGTTTGCTGATTATTATCAGAGTGAGAAAGACCTAGTCCCCAGGAGACTTTTCATTAAATCACAGCAGCTTTACAGTATGTAACTGTCTCCAGCCTTCCTTGTTCCACATAAAGTATGTCATCGTCTTCTGACTTAAAGCCTTTAAAAGGTGTTGAAGTTAATACAAGATAACAAAGGCAAGAATGAGCAAAAGCCTACACAAAAGGCCTTGTGGACAACACAGTGTCCATATTTTCTCACTTTCCTCTCTTCTCCCGAAATGTTTTGTAGGCTCCTACAACTTCTTTATTCTCCTTTTCTGTGATTCCTCTCATGTTTGAAACCTCAGCTCTACCCCTGGCTCGACTTGTCTCCAGAACTGTGTGTGCTTGGGGACTCCGTACTGTGCCACAAAGCTCCTACATGTTCTCTGCATTTCTGATAGCAGTTGTATACTTGCAGCAACATGATTTTTGCATCCATAACTCAGGTCCAAGGTGAATAAAATCCTTTCAAAATGCAGGCTCAGATTGATAAAAAGCCAGCAGCAGAACATCTTGGCAGTACTGTGGAAAAAAAAGGTTAAATAAAGGTCTGCCTATGCAACAGGCAGAGCATTAGAAAGAATTTCCTTAAATCAAAATCACTTCAGTCAGTACATATTGATAAGACCTACGTGTGCAAAACTGTTGGTTGCTTGTTTTGTATTCTAAGAAATGGTCTGTCACTCCTAAAGTAATGAGTGGGAACTAGCAATACACAGTGTAACAATTGGATAAGTGTGTGGTATCAAGTGTGATCCACGTTATTCGGCACCAGAGCTGTTGCAGTGTGAATTACATTTGTCTTGCACCTTTTCTGTGAGACCTTGTGCAGGCCATTCCTGGCTTTGCATGGTATTGCTTGGTTTAGCTGCGTCTCAGTCTCCCCTCAAGTGCATAGCCCATCTGCTCCAGGCGCAGAAGACGGAAGGGCTGAAGCTGGACGGAAGTTACCCTCCTTTCCTTCCTTGCTGGCAGTGTTGCCCTCCCTGCCTAATAGGGTGCTGGCATAACTGTGGACACAGTGGGCCTGGGAGGGAAACGTGAAAGAGTTGTGCTGTCACTAAAGGCAAAGGAGTGCTATAGCGAAGGGTCACTGCGTGCTTTCCTTGTGTTTTTACTATTCCCGTGATACCTGCCACTGGCCTTTGCAGGAGAGAGGGTACTAGGCCAGGCCGAACTTTGGTCTGATCTCCTACCACCATTCTTAAATAACAGGTTATACGCAGGGCAGCACAAGAGATGCCTGAACTCAGTCATACCCAATGGGCAAGGACAGACCTTAGTCTAGGAGTGGAGAATTCTGAAATTCTGCCTTGAGACATGTAAAACCACAAGGTCGAACACCTGAGTTGGCACATTCAGGGGCATCAGAAAAGAGAGAGACTCTCTTTTCTAAGCCCTTCGTGATGTTACTTTATCTCCCCAGGCTGGCTGTGATCTGTACATATCTGGATGTAGAAAATAACATGAGATTTTGAGGGTGAGTCAGAAGAGAGTTCACTGTAGTCTCTAGTTGTGCAGTGTGTGTATAGTTTCTGTTCATGGTTCTTCACTGCCTGTAACACATATTAGTTCAAAGTAGCTATAAATTGCTACAGAACCAGCTTGGTCATAAGTGACTCCAGAACATTCAGAAAAGTGGAAGATCCAATCTTTTGTCTTCCACCAATATCAGCACAAAGAACTTGATTGTACCAATAGAGGGGAAAATATTTTCTCCCTGCCCAACATGCTAAATCTCTTCCACGCACTGATTTTCATGAGTGTTTCTACTGACCTTCTCGCCTGGATGGAACTTTAATTCTTCATGATTTTCCTGTAAATGTTTGATGTTGTCAATTACAGGGTTTTCCTCCTGCACTGCTTAAAGCCTGTGATGGCCTGTTAGGTTACACTTTCTGCCATATTTTCACTCCTCACAGTCTCAATAGTGTCAGGTTGTCACAACGAATAAAGCTTTTGTAACATCTCACTGAAGAGGTGTTTTCTGCCCTTTTTTTTTTAATTAACTTTTGAGGAAGGTGAAAAAGGGTAAGAGCTACAATAGGAGAGCTACTTAACAAACCATTAACTGTTTTCTAGCATGGTTGTAGGATCTCAGTTGGGTCCACACTGTCCTTTTAATTGATCTCAGTATGGACAGCCACCCACTGAGCAGCGGAGAAAGATACTTTATTATGCTTATAGAATCATAGAATGGTTAGAGTTGGAAGGGACCTTAAAGATCATCTATTTCCAACCCCCCTGCTGTGGCCAGGGACACCTCCCACTAGACCAGGTTGCTCATTTGATTTATCATTTGGTTCTGTGATTTTTGGCCTGTAAGTGGTGCCATTAGGACTACAAAGGCAAATAAGATCTTTTCTGAGGCATTTATATCCTTTTTTCTTCAAGGAAGATTTAACTGAGACTGAGGTTAAGGTCTCATTAAATTAAGCTCTGGCTCTTCAAATCTCTCCCTTTTGAAAAGGCTATCAATTCTATTCCATCATCCCTGGCTTCTGCCAGTTGGACAGCATATCCATTAAAAATCAGGTGTAGGCTTTCCTTTTATTTTCACCTCGTCTTATAGTAATTGGATCCTAGACCTAATGTGTGGATTTTCTAGTCATTGTTTCTTTTGTCAAATTGGCTGATGAAACTACTTCCAGTAACATAGTCCAGGGAAAGCAGCTTCCACCTCACTCAGAACAGTCAGATACCAGCTTCTCCCTCTAAGCTGCTTAACCTGCTCCTGTGTCTCAGCAACCTCTAAGGACAACTGAAGTGGTATGGAAGTGAGATATGAGGCCAGATCCCCTTGTGATTCCCACTATGTACTTCTGCCCATTCCAAGTTCTCCTCTAAGCAGAGGACTCCTCTGACTGCTGAAGCATGGAACCTGCTTGCATGAACCTGGTAGGAGGGCATAGGGCAATTGTCAAGATAAAAGTTGATTGCTGCACAGTGTTAAACATTGTATTTATGTTTAAAACTGAGAAAAAAAATGTTATTTGTGCAACCATAAGTTAGCTACTGTACCTCAATAGTGCGCATGGGGATATTGCCTATGAATGAGATCTCACAGCTGTGGTTCTGCTCTCTTTTCACCCCAGATGCTCAACTACAGATTCATGTCTGGCTTGGGATACCTTGGAGCAATTTATAAGCAGCTGAGCCAAGAGATGTGCTACAAAAGACAGAAATACTGAAAATGACAAAATAGGATTCATGTAGTGCAGTGAGCTGTGTAGTTCCAGCATGTACATGAACATCTTTGATATTTGATCACACTAATCCGTCTAAAGCTCTGACAGAGACTCTATATTCGCAGTTTTGAAAAAAAAAAATAGAATTCCCTATGTACATAAAAATTCTAATTGTCACAGTCAAAGCTAGAACCATCTCACTGCTAATACCCCCCCCTACACACACGCAATTGACCTGTGGAATCACCCACTTCCTAAAATAAGCTTCCAAATGGCTGCATGTTTATGTGTGTCAGCCCTTGAAAGTTTCTTCTTGGGAATGACGGGCACTTCTCATGCATTCTGCTATGCCCCATTGATTCTCAGGAGCGTATTTAAAGACCTTGCTAAACTTCTTTTTTGGGTATGCTCCAAAGACAATTCTCAAATGCTCACAGCTTCTCAAATACTCAGAGTAACCTGAGCTCATTCTCTGTACCTTGGTGACGATTATTTCCATGCCCTTTTGCAAGTCTGACCTACATTTTGGGTTCAGCCTCCTTTTTTTAGGCACAGAACCTTTTTTTTTTTTTTTTTCAAATGGAAAATTGTGGGTTTATTTACTGTCTTTTCACTCAAATACCTGCAACTTTTGCTTAGTTAGAAAAAGATATTTCTAAAGTACCTATGAAATCAGTGCTTTTGACAGTTTGATCAGTTGAACCTGGCAGGAGAGAAGCCATTAATTGTTCTGGGAATCCATGATTTTCCAGCACTGTGATTAGAGTGTATGAGACAGGATCACATTGGAGAGTCCCACAATCCACAACTGGGACTTGACAAATGTCTGGAACACAAGACTGATCCTAGGAAATTCAAAAGACTTCCCATGGCATATGCCAAGAGTGAGATCTAATTAGCTTTGAAGCATTGGTTTAGATAGAATTTTTAGTTCACACTGGGCTGGTTTTAGATTACACCATCTTGGCTCACCCTTTCTTTGAATAGAATTGACCTCTCCCAATAACACTCTTTTCTAGCGTGACCTAAGGTTGAAAAATCAGTTGTAATGGGAAGTATCATTGGAAGAAAAAAAATAATGTAAAAATACTAAATTAAGTTTTCTTGCACAAATCCCAATGATTCCCTTTCTGTATTTTATTTTACGCTGTTTACAAAATTTGTTTCTAGACACGATGGAAAGTACATTCATTTCCATCATTAGTGATGTGTAAAATTTGCTGCTATCACTCACATTACCAGACACTTTTACTGTAGGAAATGGAAGGTAATTGGTACTTCAGGCAGGCCACAAATCTTTTCTGGCAGCACTGTATCACTCACAGTACATTGATTGCAAAAATTAGTTAATTCAAGAGGAATATTATATTCTTTGAGTCCTGGCATAAATCTCTCCAAATTCTGCAGGCATTACTGTCATCATGTTAAAAAACAGATTTCTATCAGCCTACTTGACTATGTGTGCTGCTGATTTAGATGCTACTCATTCCAACAGCTCTTCTAAAACTGATATATATTGCCTATTAAGTCCACCAGAAGAGACTTTAAATGGCAGGATTCAATAATATTGGGCTAATCTGTTGCTTTTATTTACTGATCTTCTTAGGGTTGTAAATCCTCAACTGCATGGTGTTTCCTACTTCATTACCTTTGTGAATGAAAACTAATGAGCATATAGTGTTTATGCATTGATGAGAATCTCTCTTTCTGTATATTTGGGATGCTCTTTATTGTTAGTGTTAAGGAAATGAGGTTAAAAATTTCTTTAACAAACCTAAGAATTTTTCTTAATGTTCACCCAATAAGGGTGCATTTGGGTTTGATATAATGATTGCCCATTGCAACCTGTTGTACTTAGAAGCTTTTAAAAAATTTTTGTACTTCAAGTGTCACTGTAAATCCCCATCATTTTTCTGACATATCTGAGCTTCAAGAAGATAAAACAAGATGCACAAGTATTTGCAGACCAATTAAAATTTCTTTGCCATGGTACATTGCCTGTGCAAAGCAGAGGATGAGGAGATTTCAGAAAAAAATATATTGTTATGGCATATCTGCATGTGGGGCTTTGGCTCTGCCTAAGTCACTCGGACCTCTGCCGCAGATGAAATATAGGTGGTGATCTGTCTGGTTTTGGTCTACAACTCTGAGCACAAGCAAATAGGTACAGCCTATTTTGAGGGGTCAGGCTAAATTGAATTAGTGGTGCTAACAGAACAACTGTGTAAAGGAGGAAGGTTTTCTGGTGCTCTGAGCAAGCTCAGCTTGTTTTGTGGAAGGTGACTGATCTGGTTTGCTACTAGCTAAACAGGGAACAAATATGTGAGTCAAATGGTGTCACTGTTGTGGTGGGGGCAGCCATCGATGAAATTTTCCAAGTTCTTTTTCTTTAAAGAAATTAATGTGCCAGAGATGATGATAGTAGAGTGAAGTAATAGTTGATGTCCTAATTTGTTTTTTGTGATAACACAGTACTCTGTAATAGCCTTGATGTCCTTTTATATAGAAAGAAAACTGTTTTCATTGTTAAAGTTATGGGTTTACAGCTTTGCTGTGATTTTTGTCAGAATGTTGAGGAAATACATTTTCAAGAAAAGTAACTGTTTTGCACAGCAAGAACAGTCTTTGTTACAATACACCATCACAGTTGGCAAAATTCCGAATGTACCCTCTTCACAGAGTCAGAAAATGCTTAGTCTTTGGGACCACAATTTCTATTACTGAAAGAGCAAGAGCAAGAGAACTGAAAGCAAGCTGAAGATGGGAGATGCCTGTTATATACTATTGCAAAGTGAGGAATGACCAAGACTTCAGATGTTGGACTGAAAGAGCTTCCCATCAAGACCCGTTTCCTGCTAGCACGGGAAATATAATCACACTCATCCCCATCTAGGAAGACACAATTATGAACATGAAAGCTAGAAATAAGAATTTTGTCTTCCTCTGGTTGAACTCATATTCAAAGTAAATGTGCAGGAAGATTCATGACATAATTCATTGCTGTCTTTTTTTTTTCTCCCTTCCCCAGCAGAAAACGATGCAGGAGCCATGGGAATTGTAACTTAGCGAAAAGAGGCTCTCGCATGAGTCATTTGCATGGGTTGTTGTGTAGATGTTCATCTTAAGCAATGCAAACACATTGATACAACACAGACAATGAACGAAGTGGTTGTTATCAAACTCTTAGCTCTTTGGTGATCACTGATTAAGAAAAGCCTCTGCAGAAAAGAAGAGAGTTGCTATAATCACCGTCACACCTAAAACCTGCAAAGCCGTGGAGAATGACTGGAAAAGAATGGAGTATGTTATTCTTGAGAAAAAAAAAAAAGCGTAGCCTGAAAACAGTTTTGATAACAGTTGTTTTGGAAGTGCCTGATTTTTCCATCAGTTTTCCATTAATTCTGGTAAAATATGCCTTTGTGAGACTGTATTATTGAACTGCAGAGTATTGCATGCTATATAAAGGTGTATGAGTGGTGTGTATGAGAGAATATAAAAAGAAGTTCAAAACATACACGAACATGCAAATTATTAAAGCTGGTGAGACATTCTGGTCCTTTTAGGGAGGTAACTGAGGCACAGATCAGATAAGGAAGTGCAAGACCCTAGGCTAACAGGCAAAGAAAAGCTGAAGACAGAAATCAGCACAGTAAATTGTGCTTCTTGTGACAAATGCCGCAGGCTGAAGAGCCACCTCATATTTGGAAAAGTGAGGAAAGTGCAATAACAGCTCATAGTAAGTTGTGATAATTTATGCCCACAGCATGAACAAAGAATAACAGCAGTATCACTGCAGATAAGAAAACTCAGAGGAGTAATGGACAGTTTTGGACAAAGTTGGAGATCAGTACTCAAGTCAACATGATCCCAGAAAATATTAGCACTGTAGGAGAAACACTGATAGTGTCAGATAAGTGGGCAAAACTGAAGATTTTGCTTGCATTTGGGCTTACTATAGTTAGTCTCAATGAGGAAGCATATGAAATAAGTGCATGGGTAAATAATAAATGTTTGAAGTTGCAGCTCCTAAGACTACATAGAATTAAATGTTAATTCATTAAAATATGTAACTTCTTGGAAGGCAGGAAACTCAAAAAAACAGAGGTAAATAACAGAAATATGTTCCAGGATATAGGGAAGCTTTCTAAAGTGAACACAATAGAAGTGGAAAACCTATTTGTCCAGTGATTCATGACCCTTGGAAAATTCTAGTCTCTCAAAAGCAAAGGCGATAGAAAAAATGGAGTGAGGCCACTTCCCTCAGAATCACAGAGCGAGCAAGAGAACCAAGAGAGATGACATTACATATCAGTCGCTGCAGACAAAAGAATTAGTAATTAGTAATTATTTATTCACGCCAAATAACAATCTAAATATATATAGATGCAAATTATTTTGACCAGTTAAACAAGGACATTCTTAAATGTCTTTTAAGGTGGATGCATCAGCCATGGAAAAATACTTGTTATCAGCGTATTTTGGCAAGTAACCTTAAGAAACACAGCACGCTTTCTCATTAGGAAATGCTGTTTCTGCAGACTGGCTTCTGGGCTGTTTGGAACCTGACTCGTTTTCACTGGAAAATAAAACACATCTTGGATAGCACAGAGGGTAAGTCTTCAGAGATGATATTTTGATCTGTGGAAATGCTGTAGAAGAGTATGACTGCAGGCTCCATGTAGCTTTGAAAAGCTGGCAAACCATAAACAAAAATGTAAATTATTTGTATTAGAAATAACATTCCTAGAAGCAAGGTACTCAGGCAGATCAGATAAGGATAAGGCTTCTACCAGCATTCTTGTCCTTGTAGACAAAATATTATCCCTATGATTTTTTTTTATGATTCCTAGACATGGACATGAACAACATAGGGAAATTAGTACCTATTCTAGATGCTCAAACACAGGCCTTTCAGTACTCTGGTGCAATTATGTCCACAGGATGCAAACGTGATTAGAGCTGAATGAAATTAAGGTATTAAAGAAACTCTAAATGTGATGTCCTTAGGAAGTGTAAGACTAGGCTAGTTATGACACCGATGACAGCGTAGTCAGAGCTGGAGACTAGTATTACATCTTTGAGTATCTCACACTTAATCCATGAGTATGAGAAGTTTTGTGTCTATTCACAGAGGTCCATGTTAGCTGAAGTTGTCCTTAAACCACTTATTGACAGAGAGAGGTCTGCCAAGAGGAAATTAGTTTTAAACACACATATATATATATGTTCTCTAAATAGAATGGAAACATGGGACATACTTTTTAGCTAAAGTACAAAAGAGAAGAGCAAAGCTCCAACCTAGATTGTGGAAGTATCAATCTCCCTTTCAAAGAACAGTCTGGGACAAAATGTGAAATGAGATTGCCAATACTAATGCTGGGAATGGAGAGCTTGCTAGACATAACGGAAATTATTAGCAGTGTGAGATTTGGAAAACATTCTGGGCCTTCTTTACTTGTCTAGGGGGGGAATTTTCAGTACTAGGAAGTAGTCATTAAAATGTTACACAGAAACATTGAAAAAGTTACACAAAGATCATCTGAGGACCAGAAAGTGAATGGAAGAACAGCAACAGTTAGGAAGCTTTGAAGCATTGTCACCTGCAAAAACACAAGCGGAATCCAGCAAAATTTCCATATTGACAGCATAAGAAAAGTTTGGTCCTTGAAGCAGAACAGGTTCTAAAGGATATTTTAACTTCTGTGAGGTAGCCTTTGCAGAATGTGTTACAGTTAAACAAGTGCTTATGCATATCCAGTTTCTCTAGAGACGATACAACTCAAGCAATAACTTTTTACAATTGGGTGATAATTTATTTGGCAGTGAAGTTAAGCATTCTGCAATTAGATAGATGTATAAATATATTACTGCTAATCTGTATTATCTCCAGTCCAATGATTTGATGGAAGATAGTGTCAAAATATTCAGTATATGCACAAAGGATTGCCAAGCCACGATGGGTGAACTGCAGGGCATGCCTCTGCTAAATGGATTGATTTGCTACTGTCTGACTGTAGTCACCATTTAGAAATGGGCAGATTCATAGAGGATGCAATACCCAAAGTACTGTCTGAACTTTGTTAGTTACTAAGCTGTTTTATAGGTTGAGAATTCAGTGTTAATTACTGTTAATATTGCTAATATTATGATCAACTGCAAGTAAGATTTGGACAGATGAACCAAGAAAGACATTCATGAAAGGGCCAAGCTTAGTGAGCGGCAAATATGTTGTGCAGAAGCTCACAATGAACATTTAAAACCAAGCAATCCTAAACACCATGCAGATCCCTGTTGCAGTAACACATATAACATGACACAGAAGTGAAGTTTTTTCTCTACTTTGTGTCTTTGTATAACAAAACTGTCCCTACATGCTGACAAATAGTAAGGCTGTTAATCATAGAAAGTATAGACTAAGAAGCCTCTTAACTCATACAGTCTGCCTATGCACAAGTGAATTCTTGCCTGACAGGATTATTGTGTGCCAGGTTCAATTTTTACTGGTTTATATGAGCTAATCTTTAAGAGGCAGTTCTGTCCTATTAATTCCACCACTCCAAATGACTTGCTGATCTCCAGCCTAAATTCCAGCTGCTTAATCCCAGTTTCATCATTGTGCACTACGCCAGTGCTCAGAAGTCTGCAGAGGTACTTCCAGCTCTTCACTGCAACTTGCTTAGATGCTGTTAGTACTGAATACAAATCCTGCAAGAAATAGCAGCCTCTGTGCTACTTTAGACAGACACTGTGTTTTAGTTTCCTCAGGGTAGTAGAGGAACAGTTGATTGCAATTGCACTGGCAGATGCCTCTCTCTCTCTGCTTTGAGGCTTTTCTTGTTTTTTGGCTGTGGCTCAGTGAAGTGAGAGGAATGCCTTCTCCAACATGCCCAGTTTTCCAGTGGCTCAGATGAAGCCAATGAGCAAACACGCACTTCAGGGTAAATAGTGTCTTCACAAATATATGTCAGTTTTTGTTCTCTTTCATGTGCAGAAAGCGAAGATGAAGTGACAACTTGGCTAGACATTCAAAATGCGCAGATTCTCTCTGCAACCTGAAACAGCAGAGCCAGGCAGGGGGAAGACCGCAAGCAGTTGTAACAGGAACACTGTATAGCTAGTGCACGGCATGTTTATTCACACACCCTTCTTTAATGTAGTGCATCATAAAATATATTGAACTTTGAAAGTTGTTTTCTTCCCTAAGGGTCAAAAGGTATTTTACATTCATTAACTACTTGAACAAACTAAAAGGCAAGCTTCTCTGGAGTGGGAAATGAGAGCTGGTTAAGGCAGGTAGCAAAATATACTGCTGTACCCAAATGAAGCTGAAGAGTTCTTCAGGACTTACAAACTTCTGTACAGTAGAGCCTTCATGTGCAGTAAAAAACTATCTTAACAGAAGACACATTTTAGTGTTAAAAAAACCTGTTGATCAAGGGCAAAATGACATTATTAGGGGATTCCTAAAGCATCACCAGATTGTGCTAAGGAGTTCTTCTGGGTGTCTAGATGTCAGGTTAGTTCCCTACCCCCTATTACAATCAAGGTTAGGAGAGGCACACCTCATTAACCTGAAAAAATGAAGAAGAAACAGCAGAAAGGAAAAAGCCCCAAAGCTGATTGTCCTTAAATTCTTACAACTCTCCTGCTAAGAATACAATTAGATGAAAATGCAATTAAAGTCCTACCCATGCCAGAAAGTTGAACAATTTACTCTGAATTTTCCATTAACTTTGTTATTCAGTCAATATAGTTTGTATCAACTTAAATTAACCCTGAAGACACTACTTATTCCCTTTCTGAAGACTAGCAAATCTTGCATTATCCTGATTTCCAGTTTCCTGCCCCTTTCTATTCCACTTTCTGCCTCTTGTGGCCAGTAGTAATGGACGAGAGATTATAAGGTGGGACTGAGGAAGGTTCAGGAAATACAGTGGCAATAACAGAGGACCTGGGTCTGTGTTCTTATGCTGACAGAGCAGGAGCAATCAGGCAGTAACAGCCCTCAAGTTCAGCTCTTCTATGAGAGCATTCCAGTAGCTGCTACAAAGTGTGGTGAAACAGTTTTTGGTTTTGGGGGAACTGGGTTGTGTTTGAAATGTATGTTTACATTGGTTGATCCTCTGCCTGCTCTGATGAGAAGAATTAGCTCCCCTTGATACTTTGAAGTATGCTTATTTGTTGAGTTTTCACTTTGGTGGTTTGCCCCATATAGGCAGATCATAAGATAGACGTGGCAGGAGTTTATGCTTGAGGTTGGAGAGAGCTGGTTAGGAGGCTGGTAGTGCCATAATTTGGGTCCAGAAAAATTTCACCACTATGAGGGGGCTAAAACGATGATCTCCTATGTTGTTTAAGCAACAGCAACCATGTGTGGTTTAACACCATTAGTACATACATACTACTTAACGTCTTTGTAAATGTGGTAGTATTCACAACCAATCTACTGTTCAACCACCCCACCCTTTTTAATGGTTGGCATCATGAAAACAAAAGTTTAAAGAGAAGATTCATTTATCATTATTTGCTTGGTATTTTCTGGTTTTCATTTGTTTTTTGTTTTTAAAGTAAATCATTTTAACATTACTAGCAAATATTTTACATCAAGGAAGCCTTTGCTAAAGACCTACTACCTTTTTTTTTGTGAAAAAAAGGTCTCAACATTGAAAAAAACTTTATTTCAGAATTCACTTGAAATATTTTTTTATTGTGATGCAGAACACAGTGCCACTGTTTTTTGCTGCATGGACTCACAAAACAAGGTAGCATGTTATGATTGCTGATTCTGACCTTGCAGAACCTCTTTAGTATAAGCTATCAAGGATGAACCTTGAAAAGCTGAACGACACTTTGTCAATGTATGGAGCTATGAAGATTTATCACAGTGTGACAGGTTGGCATTGCACTGTAGTGTTGGTATCATAATGTTTCATAACCAAATCATAGTGTGCTAACCTTGTTAATCCACATTACTCTGCTACCAGACTTCAGGATGTGGCTTTTAGTTTCCATTTCTTCCCTTTGCTTCCCTGTTAGGCTGTATGTGCTCTGCACATAGTGAAGGAGTTTCATGAATATCTCTCAGCTGAAAGTACAGGGCTCACCTAAACTATTGCAAAAGCTTCTTGACAGGGGTGAGTGCATGTTGCTATCCTATACCACACTTTGATAGTAGACATAAACTTAAATGCATGATGGCTAAGGTTGATTAGAAGCTATGATTTTTGTCATGGCTTGTTCTTCCTCTTTTAATCTTTTGATATAACCTTCTGATCAGATACTTCTGCTAACCTAGTTATATGAATGAAGATTCTCTAACTTCTTATGGGATGTGGTTTAAGATTGATTAATTTATACTCATGATTGTAGCCTTAATTATTAGCCATGTCTTTTTTAGACTGAAATCTCTTGAATTGTATCTTGGCTATGCAAATATATTCACATATCCTAATCCAGATATATTTCATATTCAGTCGAAATATATAGTACCTGTTAGAAAATACATTCTTTGGAGTATAAAATGGGAAAATGACCAGCTAGCCAATTAATTTTGTATTTTGTCTAAAGGCCCAATGTAAGTACAGATAACAGCAAGGGGATGTTGAATTATTAATAAGGGAATATTTATTGGGCAAGAGATGATTGGAAGCAAGTAGTAAGGGATTTGCTGTTAATCGATTCTAGAGAATCTCTTAGTACACATGAAATCCAAAAGCCAATGCTATGACCTAGGAAGGCCTGCTGTATGTATTTGTATACGTGACTTACGTGAGGTTAGAGTAACAGAGCAATCTGAGACCCTCTGCTCTGCCTGGGAAACTCTTTGCTTCTAGGGGCAAATGAACTTGGAGCATGTATTGAGTGTGAGGTGCAGAAATATGAAGTGCAAAACAAAGTCTGAGAAAAATTCAGTTAAATAATCCCACAACTGGGAATGGCAATGATTCTTTAAATCATTAACTCTGGGTTCTCCCAAGTACTCAAACAGTTAGCTTAATAAACCACCAAATTAGCAATAATATGTTGTAGTATAGTTTAGCTGAAAAAAAAATCAGGGAAATCATTAGTAGCATTATAAAAGCAAATCCCACTTGCATATTGTTTTCTTACGGCTATTCTGTTATATTAATCTTGCATGTTCTCTCTAGTAACCAGAAAATCACAGGAAAGAAAATGGAAAATTATTTTTAAAATTACTTATATTGTTCAATGTATCATCTAGTACTTTCTTAAATAATCCTAGTGGTTAGCTGATGTTTTTTCTCTGGGGAGATTACTTCACATCCAGAAAGTTTCACTGCCAGGAAGGATTCTTTAGATATTTAATCTCAGCTTTTCTCTACCTCAAAGAAGAAGTTTTTGCAAACAATTTTAATCTGGAGAAAAGCAACCCAAACTACTAGCTTGATTCCATCTCATTTGCTAATTGGACTAACCGTTAAGGAGACTACTTGTTTGTTTTCAGTTTTCATCTACCATTTGTGTCTTTACTTGTGGAGATGTAATTCAGTACTCAATAATAAAGTGTGGAAAGTATATTAATTTTGCTGAGAATGAATCAGTGGTTTATCGTATTTTCCCCTTAACACGTACAACTGAGTCATTGTGGTGCTGCAAATCATATTTGCCTTCTGAAGTTCTGTTTGCAGTACAGAAGCAGCACATGGATGAAATGGCTTAATTAGTCAAAGATATTCAAGGTAAAGCTTACAAAGGATCTGTGCTCTGTTGGAAGAAACAGAAAAAGGAGAAATTGGAAGCTGTTAGCTTCACTGCTGTTATTGGATATGTTTTATTTTGTCTCCACAGCTCTATCACACTCTGCCCAGCTGCTGAGGTTCTGCTTCAGTCATTGCTGAGATGAATGAAATGTTTTTTAGCATTTGGTATAAAGAACATAATTCAGGCAGTGCCTCACATAAATGTTTGCACAGATCTCGGAATGCCTGATGTACCAACTAGGAATCTGGCATAAAAAGTGCACATTTTTAATTTGAAGCAGATGAAGTTAACTCTGTGCCATGTCTACAGAGCTGCTTCAGATGGCCCTGTACAATGAAGTATGAGTGAATCTGCTGCGGACAGTTGAAAACACTGCTGCGATATTTCACTATTTATTTTCCCAAACCACAGAATGTGATGTGTCATGTGCTGCACAACCAATTTTGGTAAGATGATTTAAACCAAAACCAAAGGTGATCTTTACTACTTTCTAATGCTTTATTTTAACGGAAAATTTCTGATCAGTACTTCTCAACAATTCTGCAGCCATATGCTCCAGTTGTGGTTATAGGCTACTGTGTGTCAAATTTAGAACTAGATACAAGTTTGTGAAGTCAAAAAATCTTGCCTGCTGCGGTTTGGACATTACAGATTATGTGGTCACAATGAACCAGTACCCAGGAATCCCCATCTTCTTGCATTGTCTTTATGGTGCTACCAATATTTCTGACATTTTGAGAAACCTAGACTGGATATCCTGTAAGCCTGAGGTGTACTGCAGTACAGAATTAAAACCACATTAATTTAATTTTGAGTTACTGACCTTAATAAGCCTTAAATCATGCAGTACTGCAGGACTTTCATCTGTGATTTTGATTCATTGTCCCTTACCATGTGAAAGCATTTTTTGAGAATCTCTGTGGACAAAAAAATTTGGGTCAGTTTGGAGTTAGCAGATGTCCTCTCCTGAGCGACGTATTCTGTCTTAGGGCCATTTGGCATGAATATGCTTCCCTTCTTATTGGAAATACACTTCCAGATCACTTTCTACATCCACATGTTGACAGACTAGGAATAGAGGTGAGAGAAAGTTGACCAATGACTTGAAGAGAAGGGTAGAGAGGAGGGAGTCTCTGTTACATCTCATGGCCATTTATTTCATTTTTCATTTTGTTAAGCTGCAGGGTGGTGTCTCCATGGGAATAAGAATTTGATTGTAACCAGTATCTTGCATAGCTATTTTTACATTAAATCTGTAAGACTAAATATATGTAATTAGCAAGAAGTGGTGTTCTAATACACATGTACATGTGTGTCAATCATCAGAAGAGATTATGTCAAGCAGGACATAATAGGAATAGGATCTACATTTCAAAAAGAGGGATAATTTTGTCTATCTAATTGGAGGCAATGGTGACCTTGCACAGAGAAGAATGGTATCTGATTACATCCATAAACATCAGATGTAACATGTTAGGTTATTAATTGTCTGACAGATTTTCTTTACTTAGAAGGGTGAATGATATTGCAAGAATATTTAGGTGACAAATCCTTATGCCCATCCATCTAACAATTCAGGTATTCTTCACATGCTTTAACGAATTTGATTTATTGTGAACTAGAAGGTGGCATTCTGCTGTCGCTCAACAATCCTGTCCAATATTTATAACTGCCATTCATTTTTCCATACTAATGCTTTTTTAATTTGTCCTGATAAATTTCTCCAGTGTTTACACAGCACTCTCATTGATGTTTAGAACAGTCATGTTTGTTGACTATTTCTAAAGCCTTTGGTTGCTATCTTGCACACCAATGATTTACAAGATTATAAACAAATAAAGGCCAAAGAGCAACTAGTGAATATTGTTCTGAAACTAAGGGCTTGCTAGAACTCTCTTTCTTGATATTTAATGCTTTTTCTGTTTGTTTGAAATTCATACTTGGAAATGGACATCGAGTGTGCTTGTTGCAAATGCCGCTCTGAGGAAACCTAAGGATTTGGGATTCTGGATTGAGTGGAAAAGTGTAGAGTGCCTTTGGACATCCTTTGGCTATAGCGGTATTCTGTCCCTGCATGTTGGGAATAAGTTACAGGTGTGATGTGCTAAACTTGTTGAACTAATCTATATAAAGCATCACAACTTTTGCAATTAAATACAGTGGCAAAGCAAATGATATTCATTACTATATACTGGTGACTGCTGGTGACTAGTAGTGGCTTATGAACAATTGGTGTCAGTAATTAATAATGAATAACAAACAGCAATTAATTTCTGGTGGCAATCAATGATAATTCATCTATGACTTATTGCTGGACTGTAGTCAGTAATTGTTTGAAACAGATTCACAAATGATCAGTTTGTGGGAACATCCTGGGAATGTCTTTCAGCGATAGATGGGTGTTGCCATACACTGACTGATTGCCAGTGACTGTCATTGTACCGTTGCCAGGTATTATTAGTGATTGTTACTGCCATTTAGAGGTAGGCTAATGCTATCGCTAGGCTACTTATGCTAATAAACATAAATAAACAGCTGGGTAGAAGACCAAACCGCAAAAGGGCAGAAAAGCAGCCATGGCCCAGCTGTCTGGACCTTATAGAGGTCTCTGTCAAGCAGTGGTAGGCTTCCTGCTGATGACATTAGGAGTGGGAGTCAGGATGGATGGGGGCTGGATTAACAGCTGGGAGAGTAGAAGGGAAGCAATTTCCTCAAAAAAAACCCAAAGAACCCCCCAAAAATCCCTCACCCTAAACATCCTATTTTCTGTTGGCAACAAAAGCAACAAGTCTCCTCTTACTCAGGGCCAGTTTCTGCCTCTTTCCTTTGCCCTTTTCATGTGCTCGTTTCAGGGTGAGAAACTTCAGATTTTCCTGTGCTGCTAAGAAATCTTGAGCTGGATCTGCATGATATAATTTCATAGATCATAGAACTGTAGAATCATAGATTCATAGAAAAGTTTGGGTTGGAAGGGACCTTTAAAGGTCATCTAGTCCAACCTCCCTTGCAATGAGCAGGGATGTCTTCAACTAGATCAGGTTGCTCAGAACCCCTTCCAACCTGACCTCGAATATTTCCAGGGATGGGGCATTTACCACCTCTCTGGGCAACCTGTTCCTGCGTTTCACCACCCTCACTGTAAAAAAATTTCTTCTTTATAGCTAGTCTAAATCTACCCTCTTTTAGTTTAAAACCATTACCCCTTTTCCTATTGCTACAGGCCCTGTTAAAAAGCCTGTCCCCATCTTTCTTACAATCCCCGATAAGTACTGAAAGGCCGCAATAAGGTGTCCCCAGAGCCTTCTCTTCTCCAGGCTGAATAACCCCAACTTTCTCAGCCTTTCCTGATAGGAGAGGTGTTCCATCCCTCTGATCATTTTTGTGGCCCTCCTCTGGACCCACTCCAACAGGTCCATGTCTTTCCTGTACTGAGGGCTCCAAAGCTGGATGGAAGACTTCAGGTGGGGTCTTGTCACAGTGGAGTAGAGGGGCAGAATCACCTCCCTCAACCTGCTGGCCACGCCTCTTTTGATGCAGCCCAGCATACGGTTGGCTTTCTGGGCTGCAAGTGCACATTGTTGGCTCATGTGCAGCTTTTCATACACCAGTACCCCCAAGTCCTTCTTGGCAGGGCTGCTCTCAATCCCTTCATCCCCCAGCTTGTATTGATACTGGGGGTTGCCCTGACCCAGCTGCAGGACCTTGCATTTGGTCTTGGTGAACTTCATGAGGTTAACATGGGCCCACTTCTCGAGCTTGTCCAGGTCCCTCTGGATGGCATCCCGTCCCTCAGGCGTGTCAACTGCACCACTCAGCTTGGTGTCATCTGCAAACTTGCTGAGGGTGCACTTGATCCCACTGTCTATGTCATTGATGAAGGCATTGAACCGTGCTGGTCCCAGTATGGACCCCTGAGGGACACTGCTCATCACTGATCTCCATCCAGACACTGAGCCGCTGACCACTACTCTCTGGATCCGATCATCCAGCTAATTCCTTATACACCAAACAGTCCACCCATCAAATCCATATTTCTCCATTTTAGAGAGAAGGACCATGTGGGGGACCATGTCAAAGGCCTTACAGAAGTCCAGATAGATGACATCCATAGCTCTTCCCTTGTCAACTGATGTAGTCACCCCATCATAGAAGGCCACTAGCTTGGTCAGGCAAGACTTGCCCTTAGTGAAGCCGTGCTGGCTGTCTCAAATCACCTCACTGTCCTCCATGTGCCTCCATTTAGTCAATTAAAAGTAATAAGCAGGGTTAGCTAACAATGAAATCAGTGAAATCACTGATTGTCTTTCCATTTATAGAGGTGATCCAGCTAGTCTTAGATTTCTGGGGAAAGCTCACAAAAAATTTGGGGCCAGAATTAAAGAAGGATTTAGGAACCAACTCTTGGTTCTTCCTACTTAGACTATTAGTACTGCTTGGAGCATGTTTTGATCAGGGACAGGTGCTGCCTACTGACAGGTTGTTAAGGCTTTGTGCCTGCATATTATTGGGTCCCCTAACACAAACCAAAAGCTACAACCAAGAGGTAAGAAGGGGGTGGGCTGAGGAGGGGTGAATTCTCACACCAGTGAGACTTCAGATGAAAACTCACCATGACAGCAATACCAGGGCTTGCAGGTGCAAGGCCATGAGAATAACATCAAGAGAATAGCAGTATGAGACAACAAAGGGAACAGTGTCACAGAGGCTCTGGGAAAACACTGCCACAGCAGCTGAGGTGAAAGGCTTCAGAGCTGCAAGTGAAAGACAAGCTACAAAACTGCAAATAGATGACTCTTACCATTATAAAAGCTAAGACACCTAAGGCACTGTGAAAGAAATTATGTTTCAGGTTTTAAGATTATCTCTTCGTTGTGACTGCTTATTACCTTGTCTGAGCAGTCAAAATGCACTTGGCTGATCAGCATTTGAGGACAAGGTACCATACAAATTACTCTTTCTGTCCTTCTTTGCCTGAGTGCATATTCCGTAGTTCTTTGAGATTTTTGAGGGCTTTTTTTTTTTCCTCTCAGCTGTTGTGAACTTGCCTGTCAGCAGGGAAAATATTTGGAAAGGCATTGAAAATATATCAGAACTTCAAGGGTATTTTGCCTGCTCCTTTACTCTAGAGCAGGTAGATAACAGCTAAAGTTAAAAATAAACAACAAAGATCCACTCTCTAATCCTTGTGCATATCTGACAAGCCATCTAGAGATTAAAGTACTTTCAAACTTGAGTATTGGGATGGCTTGGTCTGAAATCCAGGAAGAGTTGAAAATAAGATCAGCAGAGAAGATATACCTTCAGTCATTCCTTAAATGGAACACGATATATCAGAGTGCTGAACTCAAAATAGAATTTAGATAGGATTTAAGTCCAAGAGCCTGAATCCACAGACCCTGATTAACAGCTTAAGTGCCTGAGAGCTTGTTGAATGTTGTTTTCACCAGTAATGTTGCTTTTTCAAATAGTTTGATTTTAAAAAAAACAGACATAGTGGCTCAGGGATCCTATTTTCAATTTCCAGTTGAGAAGGCGTTACCCTGATGAGCTTCCTTTTGAGGTGAGGGAAGCCCTCACAAGGTTCTAAGTGCATTACTTTGACACTTAGTAGAATGTGTGATGAAACCTACACATACAGCAGCAGAATCAGATGTTGAACACAGCACTTGTAATGATTCAGTCATAAAAACTTGACAAAGATTTGATTATTTACAGCCCACAATCTGTTGCCCACGGACTTAGAAGGACAGAATGGGGCTAGCTGGCTTCTATAGATATTTTGCTTCTCAGTGAATCCATTAGTGTTCAGATCACTAAAATGTAGACAATAATTTTTCTGTTATTCTGTTGTTTGAGGAGAAATAATCACTAGTGACAGGCTGTAGTTCACAATTTATGAATTCAGAACTTTTGAGATACAGTTTCAAGCAACTCACTCAGCAACCTGCACATACAGAAGAAGGTACCTACGTCCCAAAGTTTTATTTGTGTGCAAACAGTCATGGTTCTCAGTTCACAGAAACAACAGAACCTCTTTGTAGGGTCAAAAAAAATCTGAACTGCCACATAATCTTATCTATCAAAATGGTTGTGTTATTTGTTTAGTAAAGGAAGATTATCCTTTGAGGATACCATCAATGTGAATTTCTTCCCTGGAAAAATTCTCCAGACTTACAGGAGGAAATCAGATGTGGACAGGAATTGTGTTAAAAATATTTATGTAAAACTGTTAGCCTATCATCTACAGTTAATGACAGGCCAGATGTGGGAGCTGGGAAGTTTCCCAGCTGAAGTTACTCTGGTTATGATTTTTGAGCAAGTCCTGGCTTCTGTTTCTACCTAGTATAGTTGGTGACTATGTCTTCATTTACGTTACCAAGATCCATTACACACCCATGGTGACAGAAGATTGCCTGTGGTCAGTGGAACACAGGCAAAACAAAACTTTGCTTTTTTTTTCTCTTTGAACTTTAACAGTGTACCCACTTTGAGAAGACCCCATTGTTTTGTATCCTTCAGATAAAGAAGTCATGGCATAAAACATCTCTGATACGTCATTACCATTTTAGTTAACATCTTTTTCTTCCATTGTGTTCTACCTCCAAATAATTAACTTATTTTTATAGCTTGATTTGTGTGAATTTTACATTCTATTGCATCTGGAATTTATTGTTATCTTGATTGAAAAGGCTTTCACCTCTTCTGCTTTCCTGAAAATTCTTGTTTTTAAGAATTGTTTTACTCCTATTTCCTCCCCTTATCAGGGGACATCTGTGATTGGATCCCTTTCTGATCAATTTAGTATCTGCTCAATGTCTTTGGTGTGATTTTTAAGTATCCTAAAATATCCCATCTAGATCCTCTAAGCAGTGTTGCTACCTATTTATTTAAAATAGTAAACCCATAGGAAAATAGTTTTGAGCATTTTGATTTAACATAAACCAAGCAGGATAATTTAAAAAACAATCTCTGGAGGTGCATAAGCAAAACTTATTAATCATAACCACAGCAGACTACCAAACTCCAGTACAAATATTTGCACTTATGTCACAGCCACTTAACTGATCTATGCCAAATGCTGACAGATTTTAAAGACAATCACATTAAGTATTAATCAAGCTTGAAAGATGCAGCTGAGTAACAGCATACTAAAGAGACATCTATCTCCAAAGACAACTGCACACTCCAAATACTCAGCCTCCTATTGCCCTGAAAAATGTTTAAAATCTGTTTCAATCCCATGCTGTTTCCTTGGATCTTTTTCGCATCTCTTTCTGATGTATTTTCCCGGAGCTTCAAATATCCCACCTCCTGTGAAGTGATTAAATACACAGAACAGGGCTTCTGTCTCAGTGGTTTCACTTCACTTAATAAGAACAGTAGCAGAATAAACCAGCCAGATGTGTTTTATTTAAACATTTCTCTGCCCCTGTGTACAACACTGATCATATTTCCACCTACATATTCTCTTTCTCCCATGATAGCATACATCTTTTTTCTTGTTGTGCTTCCATAGCCTCTCTTCTCCGTTAACTTTGTGGGTTTTTCCATAGCATCTATTAGACTGGGGACAACTTTATGTAAGATCTCCTGCTACACAAACTCGTCTTCAAGTCCCCGTTATATATTTTACCATGATGCCTTCCCACACTATTTCCAGTGATTTTGCCCCAACTTGTGTGTCTGTAATATTGCCTGTCTTTCTTTTTCTCTAGGACTGGTCCTGTTTGCAAAGCAATCAGCAGGTGCTACTTTATTCCATTACCAGCTGTATTATCTCAATTACTGCGTCTGTTCTGCTTTATCAGATTGTTACCAAAGACTGCACTAGTGGCAGCCTTCTGTGCTGCTCCCTCAGGCAGCCTGTCTGGGCCTGTATCCCACAAAGATCAGTTGCCAGCATCCATTCTGACAGACTTTGGACTGCTTGAATGCCTTCATGGTGCAGGATGGCTCTTGTGCTTTGCAAATGCTGAGGCCTGAGTGCACGGGCATGCTTCTTGCCATCAATTCCCCACAGCTGACTGAACGTCCAGATGCTATTTCCTTTGAGAGATCATGATCGTTGAAAGATATGGCACAGGCCACTAGTTAGGATTTTGTGTGTGTGTAAGTGGAACAGAATTTAGTCAAGAGACAAAACGTATTATAAAGCGCGATCATGGAAAGAGTTCGAATTTACTGTTGTTGTAAAATCACCTTTCCTCAGCCCCAGATTCACGTAGTCTGTAGGCAACGAACAGGTCCTTATTCCAGAGAACATTTCTTTGGCCACACAGGGCACAAGGCAGGGGAATTCATTCTGTGGTTTTGCCCATTATGAAATACTCTGAAAGAACATATTTGGAAGGGACCCAGTCATTCACTAGTAGGGCTCTATACAAAGGAAGAAATATACAGCACCCAGAGGGGCATCTCCAGTCATAAACCTCTACAGAAGCCCCTGGCTGAACCATGCAAAAATGCCAATAGTATTTGGTTGTAAAGCTATACCCAACCTAACCAAAAAAGAGAAGTAATTCTACATCCTTCTGGATGGGCTTGGAAATCAAGATGTGAATGCTATCAGTGCAAGCATCTCAGTCAGGGTAGGATGTGGGCAGAGGTGCATTCCTGAGATGTTCCAAGACAGCCTATTTCTTGCTCATCCAGCTTTCTAGATGTACTTTGGGTCCTGGTCCAAAAAGCCCTCCTCTGCTATGAAAGACTGGCCTGGCTGACTAATTGGATTACAGGCAGAAGCTAGGCCAGGTTTTGCTTCTGAAATATTACTGTGCCATCCTTCCGTGATTCAATCTGTTCTGATCTGTATTTGTGCATGTACCAGACTCTGGCCTGAATATACAATTTCCTCTATACAAGTCCTTGTGCTCCATCTTGTCAGTCGGCAAGGTGTCGACCTTGCAAATGTCATGGGGTGAGTGTATAGAGGGAGGAGCAGATGGGCAGAGAACAGATGGGATTGAGGACTATGTAGGAACAGCCATGTGTCAAAAGAAGTGCTTCCTAGCCAAAGACCAGCTCCTGTTTGTATTTTTTTCTACCTATGCGCCTCTGTGTCTGTGCAGATCTTCTGATGCTTGTTCAAAAACATGCATCTGGCTGGTAACCTTTCCCAGCTGGTGGAAGAGGGGAGCCAAATGTGCAGACAGTGGAATCAGGGGTTGCCTAAGGAAAAAATGGCATCAGATGCAAGCCAGTGTGCTACAGGGAGAGAATGGGTGCTACAGCTCTGCTGGCATGCTGTTCTGGTTGACTTACTATTTGTAGCTTGTACAGTGACATGTAGGGAGGGGGGATTGCTGGGCACGTGGGCATTTTCTGCAGCTATGTTGGTGAAAGTCTTGTGGAACAGATTAACTGAACTAGGACTGTGCTGTGTGGGGCATTTCTGAAGGTGGATTATTCAGACTGCCCTGTAATTAGAGGCTTGGCCAAATCTGAGATTCTGGGCTTCTGGCTCCGATACACACCTCTATTGGAACTACATGAAGAGTAAAGTATTGTATAAAGTGAATGAGTCTACCTGTCCCACTGATTTCAGTAGGATTACTGTGGAATTAAATTATGTTTGGACATGAGAAGTAAGCCCTTTGTTCTCTACTTATCACACTTCTTACAAATCCTTAAACTAATATATAAACAGTGAATAGTACACTGTTCTTAATTCTGTACTCTGCAGAGGACAGGCAGTTGGGAATTATAGTACCTGGGAAAGAAGGGAGAGATTGGACTATCTGATTTAAAAATCTGCACCAGTAGCTTGGACACTGAAGGCCAAAGTTAGAAATAGGTGCACTGGATTTTCACACAAAGTGTGTATTCTGAGAACTTGAAGAAGTCAGTGCTCATTCCAAGTGGGTCACTGTGTGCATGCGCTTAGTCATACTGAAGCTGTCCTCTTGCATGTGCTCCTGTGCTCTGTTTCAATGGTGCCATTTTGCTGCTGGGATGAATACATGTATATCTCAGGGACCAAATATCAATATTTGTTATCTGATGAGATGGTTGTACCACCAGGGTTAGTACTGTTGAAGACTTTCCACCATAACGATTAATTTTAATTTATGCTCACTGTAGTTAAGACTGAAAGCTTTCATTTTAGTCTTTACCTCAGACTGATGTGTATTTGATAAAGTCTGAGTGAGGAATGTTGCAGTTGATTTTTAAAAGCAAGACTTGTTGGGAAGAGCCAGTTTACTTGTGGGAATGGTTTTCAGAAAGACTTGCTCAAATCTGGGTTTTTTTGCTTTCTCCCGGACTGCCTATTGATGCACTGTTTTGCTGTCCATTTTTCATGGTTGGTTCATAGAGGATAATAGCCTACTAAATCTGACCTCCAGTGGAATTGTTCGAAAGTGGTCTCTTCAGATCTCCAGAGGCAAAATGTACTGTTCTGGTTCTAGTAAGAATCAGTTTTACTTTCTAGCAGAATATGATTTTTCTACACTAGAAACATACCTGCACTGTAAAGCCAGCAAAATTATATTTTTCCTGAAACCAGAGCTGAGTTAATAAAAGGCTTGTCGTGGAATCATAATGCACAGGAAACATTTTCTATTGCTGGTGCATGTGAAAAAGCATAAAGGCAGTATTCAAATCACTGAAAGCCAAGAGGAGATCCTTCAAAATAGGAGCGTGAGGCTTGCTAGTTTGTCTTAATAGAATTAAGTAGCTTTTAAATTTTACTTCAGTCTTTCCCAAGAGACAAAATGTGAAAAGTTAGTCTAAGAATAAACAGATTTAAGAAAAATAATCAAAGCAGATCTCACCGCATTTCCTCTCACACATATTCTGGGAGAGAGATCAGTATTTGCTTTAATTACCACCACCGAAGTAATTACTCCATTTGACAAGGTCAATTAAAAATAATTTAATAACACTGTCCCCTGTTAAAGTGGGGAAATTGCACATGTAGAAGCACCTTTAAAGGATTCATCAGTGTTTCTGAGTCTGTTTCAGATGGTAGGTCCTAATTATAGCCCAGGCTACAAATTTAGCAGCTTTAATGTATTTGATAGGTAAATCAATATAGAGAGAAAAAGTTAAAGACTGAATCTTAGCTACTTGAAGCTCATTTTAATCATCTTTGGATCTGCTCCTAAATATTTCTTTTTTTTTTTTTTTTTTTAATCCAAAAATTCTTGTTCAGTTGTTGCCTAACCCTGTGGAACCTACAGTTCTTTAGAAGACTTCCCATGAAGACTGAACGCTCTTTAGGAACTGGCAGTGGTGCTTCTGTGCATGTTAAGATTGTCCGCAGTCTGAGCACCTATTTTTTTGGTAAGTCTTGCTGAGATTTGAAAAATGAAGCAGAGAAGGAATGCATCTTCAGTGGACCCAGTACAACAAGTGTGACCTACTCCCTCAGCGTCAGGGAGTCAAAAACCCATGACTTCAGAAATTACGCTACCTGATGTCCTAAAGACTATTCATGGGGCTGAAGGCAGGCTGCACTCCTCCTTCTCCTCCTAAAGTCGTGTGTTGATGCAGAGCTTCATCTTATGATTACGAGGAGCAGGAGGAGAGCACAAGAGGGTGCGTGCTCAGCCTAGTTGCTAGCGTGCTCACTCACCTAGATGGGTAGGAGTATTGGGTTCTTACTGCCAAGCTTGTTTCTGTATTTTATTATTAGCTAGTCAGTGCATAAATATGTAAACAGTGCTTGAGCAGTGAACCTGAACACTCACCTCCCTGGAAGGTATCCCAGCTACTGGTCTCCAGCATTATGAATTACTGATATAGTAATCTTGAATTCTGTTATGCTTTGTGACAGCTTCCCAAAGGAGGGTAGCAGGCACTACTACCATAAATAGCTAAGAGTCTGCTGATCAACTGTTGCCTCAGGAGATAGGACATGTGGATTTTAACCTCCTCAAAAGAAAAAAATCTGCACCTGCCAATTCCTGCTGAGTGCCAGGCTATTACACGAAGTGCAGCTGCCATCTCCTTCTTCATTTGATAGATTTTAGAAGATAGCAAGCCATGGTTACAAAATGTAGTTGCCATGAGTCTGATCTTACCAATGTACAACAGCTGTACTGGGAACATTTACTGTAATTAGGCAGAGAAACACCTAGTTTTCCTTTTTCTTTAATTGGCCATAGCAGTGTACTAGACAGCAAGCTGATCAGTTCTGCCTGCAGAACACCAGCAAGGCTAAAGCTGAGCCAGACAAAGAGGTTGCCATTATCTGTACTCATCACTACCCACTCCTCTTGTTCACGGCAATTATCTACTCAGCCTAGTTGCCAACGACCTATTTGCCTCTCAGCCTAGTTCTGTGAAAATGGCCCTGATTAACTTATACACTTTTAATAGTAAAGGTTTACCATGGCCCTCTTTGCTTTGCCAGAACTGGGTTAAGGAGCAACCACCAGCACATGTCTGAGAAGCCACAGGCATCACGGAGTTCAGGTGCTTCTAGTATTAAGTGACAGCTGACTAGAAGTTTTCACTAGTAGATTTTTGAACATAAACACCTGAAATCTGTAAGTTAAGTCTTACAATTTAAGCATATAGCGGGTTTCACAGCTTTTTGAAAGCTAAGCAAAGATATGGCTAATTATGTAACTATTCCAACAACAGGGCAATGACTGGGCACTGCATTTGTAGGTAACAAATGGGGACAAGAAGAAAGTTGCTTTAATTTACTGATTCAAAAATGCTAAATGCAAAGAAACAACATGTATTCTCTAACTGATGAGCACTTCATCAGGCTAAATGGTTGCATATTACAGTATGTGGGCATTGCAGGGACCTCTGACATCAAGGCTATGCACTAAAGCAGAATTTCTACTGCCTGCATTTCATCTGCATACAATTATGATACTTGCTTGTCTTGGTCTGTCTTTCTCCATTTAAATCTTGCTGTTCAGGAACTTTCATATTAAGGTGCTGCAACTCAGAAAAAGACGATACTTAAACTTACTTAGGCATCTCTGTTTTATTGACTTCAGATAGATGCATTTCTCTCCTTTCTTCTAAAGTAAAAATTGCACATGGTGTTCAATTGAAGGAAGGACATTTGCCATTTAGTTTTGTTAGGGTGATTTGGCTCAAGGGGAGACATCCATTGAAAAGTGATTTCCTCAATTATGCGCCAGAACTGTGAAAATGAAAGTAACGTGTTTCAATGGAACTGGTTTTTCTCTGTCCCAACTTCTGTTCTCATTCTTAATTTAAATAGCATTTTGTTATAACTTGTTCTTAGCAACGTAATTTAATTACCCGTTATATTGCAAAACGTCTACACAAGGGGGGGCTGTTACACATAAACTGAGGTTCCTCATGGAGCCTCTCCTGGACAAATCGATTATAATAAATTCCATAAACGGGCAGCAGATGTCAGCTCTCCAGCTCTGATTAAAAGAAAATCCTTAAAATTCTGTCTTCCTTCAGAGATTCTCTACAGTTTTACTCGTGCTTTCCTGAACCAATCATTTCATTTTGTTTCCCTGAGTATCATCAGGAAGAAAATTCATAATGGTGAGATATCAGGCATGGGTGTTTTTTGTTTCTAAACAAGGAACAGCTGTTTGAGGAGAAAGCTACCAGCAATAGAGATATGCACAATGTGCAGAAGAAAAAATACAGAAACAAAGGCATAAGAGCAGGAAAGGCATAAAAGAGGGCCCACAACAGGGATTAAAAAGTTTGGGTGCTCTTCCAGTAGGTCATTAGCTGACTGATAAGATCCAAATCACTCTTCCTTGCTTTAGTTTCTATAAAGAGAGGATAGTGATATTTACTTTGTTTTGTAGAGCTTTTCATAGCCTACTTGTAAATGTTTAAGAATTAGGTTTCTTTAAAAAATAGAAATAAGCCTTCTGATGTATCTGAAACATGTTAAAGAACAAGAAAAATGCAGCCAAATAGGAATGCAGATCAAAGCAGCTGTCTTCCCCTTTCCTTCCTCCCTTCACACACTCTCCCATTCCTCAAAAAAGGAAAGAAGTCACAAGATATATAATCCTCAGTCCAGGCTTGGCTCTATTTCATAGAGCCATAGGATGGTTAAAGTTGGAAGGAACCTTAAAGATCATCTAGTTCCACGCCCCCTGCCATGGGCAGGGACACTGTCCATTAGAAGGTAATCATCAGTAAGTTCTGCAGCTCCAGGGACTTGAGCTTTCCCAGGAAAAGCATCTGGAGATTCATCTTTTCTCCTTGCAATAATCAGGACAAGTGGGATAAGAAGACTAAAGGATTTCCCATCATATAATAAAAAGATCCCTTAAGGAAAAAAATAGGAATGCCATTGTGGGAAGCATTTAAAGTTAGGCTGATTAAAATAGTCACATTTTAGTGAAAGAGAAAATTTGTGCTTTGGTCGTTAGGCAGAGTTGGATTAGGAAGTCGTATGACTGACGTATTTTGACTGTCCATGATATTCATCTGTAACTCTGATGATAAGCATCTGTTGTACCACAGAAGTACTGCTCAAGAAAGCAATGAAGCTTACTGAACAATCACTTCTAGTCAATGGTTACCACATTGGCCTTAACATTCTCATTAAAAACAAGTGTTTTGATCCTCAGTCCTCTGTGGATAACTTTTTAAATAACTTCTGTAAGAACATATAAAAAGTGAGTGGCGCAGCCAGGAACAGAGCTTTGAAATCTTGGTTTGCACACTCTTGGTGCAACCATCGCATCCTATACATATATAGTCCATATATAGAAGTCTTTTGCTGAGCTGATGAAGTTAAGGGAACTGTATACAGGCTTATTTCTATAGGGGAATATGTTGGTTACGTATATATGTTGTGTAATGGAGAAATATTACTTCATATAATTGGTTGTAGAACTAAAGAAATCCCCTGAAGTTTGTGCTCTGTCTGTCTAAATCCAAACTGAATAGAGTTTGGGAAATTATAATTATGTTCCCTTTCAGTCACTGCCTTAATCCTCCCTTTTAACAAGCGAGCAATTACAACGTCACAGTGGAATCCTGTAGCAGTAATACGTAGAGTTCATGTTAGCCGAAGAGTATGGTTAACGAACACTGGCACTGACTACCCGTAAAAGATTTTGTGTGCATTCATTAAATGTTTGTACAAACACCAATGTGAAGTTTTTCACAAGCAAAGCTATAAAATTTCTGTAGTCTAGTTATCAACAAATAGGAACAGAGGGAAGTAGTGTGGATTTAAGACAACCTAGCCTCACTCTCTCTCTTTCTCTCATCTCTGAAAGAAATCCCCTAACCAACCCATGGAACAGGAAATACCCTATGGAATGAAGTTGAATTAAGGACTACAACGTGTCCTCATTTTAATCCAGGCAATCAAGTTAAAATCAAATTAACAGAGAGCAAAATTAGGCCCCAAATGTTCTTTGAGTATTTTTTTTAATTAACTCTGTTTTCATTATTTTTTTGCAGCTGCTTCTATACCTTCAGGTTCTGAGTAGAACTGGAGGCAAAGAACTGAAAAAACAGTTCTTATGTAAGATACAGCGATCTTGCACATTTTTCTCTGCTAGAATGTACTGTTTCAAATACATATGCTGATGGGGGGTAAGGGGAGACAGGGGAGAGGAGGGATGAATATGTCTTTAAAATTTTACATTCTTTTCAGTGTTCAACACTTTATAATCCAGTCATAAATCTGTGTAGAAAAGCTATTTTTCCAGTATTTCTTTTTTATTTTTAAATGGGTTCTGACCACAGTATCACTATTCAGTGTGTGAATTACAGAAGTGTGAACTCCTAGTTGGCAAGTAACATTGGGAGGTCAGATGTTCTTTTATTCTTTGGGAATTTTTAGCCTTTGAGGCTGCCTAGAGGAGTATACCACTGAGAATTTATTTTCGAAGCTTCCCATCATTCTGAAGATCTGCAGAGAATCCAATATTTGCTTTTATGCTTTGCGTGAATGTTAGGGAGAACAACTTCTAGTTAAATCAGTTTACTGATTGCGCATTGTAATTACCATCTTGAATAATTCTCATTATTTCTAGTACAAATTTCTGTATTTCCATCTTTGGAGATATTCAAAACCCAGCCGGACAGGTTCTGAGCAGTCTGCTCTAGTATACCCTGCTTTGAGTGCTAGGCTGGAGTAGATGACCTCCGTAGTCATCTATTAATGTCGATTATTCCATGGTTTTCACTGAAACTCTTTTTAAATGTTATTCTTGATATTAACCTGGAAATCTGCTTATGGGCAGAATATGCCACAAGTGCTAATGATGTTATTTATTCATTTGTTCAAAATCCTTTCTACCATTTGCCCTAACATGAGCAGGTTCATCACAAGATAATGGGACAAATTTTCCATAAAAGCAAGACTGAGATTTGAGGAATTTAGCTTGGAACTTGTTTGTGTTTAAATGGCTGCAGGTCTGTAATTATTTTGTTATAGCATACCGTGTTCTAAACCCACCACTTCCTGACCTGGTCCTGTCACACAGTGTTTGTAAAGGCTTTATTTCCTAATCGCCCATACGGCCTTTGGCTCAGCAGACAGTCTTCCCTGTGGTGTGTAGGTGGAGTCTCAACACGCCAGGAATGCCTCCAAGATTCATTGGCCAAATGTCTTGGCTAAGGACGCTTCATGCTTCGTGGATGTGGCCAGCACATGCTTCTGTGGAGTGATCTCAATGTGGTCACACTTAGAAACAAGCTAACAGAGCAGTGTAGGTGTGACCTAGGATTGCCGCATTCTGCTGCAGTCAAGAGATAAAACAGTGGATCATACATTCTGTTCCAGCAAAATTGAATTCTGGGCACTAGTATTGTAGCAGACACACAAATGCTTAGCTTTACATATAGTCAGTGGTCCCATTGACTGCAACAAGACTAGTAAGGCTAGGCAGGTTAAAACTCGGGTGGAATTAATGACAAACTAAGACATTAGATGTTATGCTTTCTTGATGAATTATCCATTTACCTGACAGTCTTTGGAATAATAAATTAAATACAGTTTTTCTAAAAGGTTGTCCTCATTGTTCCATTTTTAAAGGCAAAAAAATTTAGGTATGGAAATTGGCTTGCTCAGGATAGAAAATAAAGGAGAAAATTTTGTCTTGTAATGTATTTATAAAAATACTGTATGTCTGAGTCTAAGGTTAAAATCTGCCACTGAACCAATGCTCGATATTTATTAACTAGAGGGATTAAATAAAAGCATAACTTTTCCTTACTTTCTAGACATAATTTTAATTATTTCTAACTCATATTCTAAGCAGTGACATTTTAAAAATCTTATTTTAAAGTAAGAATAAGCACTTCATGTTTTGGAATGATATGATCTGTTATGATCAATAAATAAAGTTTACTTAAAAAATCTTAGAACATTGTGTTCAATGTGGAGTTACTTTAGTACATTTGTAATGTGTGACTTTGCCATCCATCAACAGAATGGGGAGGGGAAGCACAGAGGAGTGTGTTAGTGTTACTGATAGAGGTACTGCATACATACTAAATGTTGGTATTCCTAGATTCAAATCCTGGAAGGAGGTGTTCATCTCCTTGTATTATTGTCCAAGAAACCAGAAAAGTGAGCGGCGAAACCAACAGATACCCTTTGATAAGTGATAAAAGCCCTTAATACCTAGGTCACGGTAGAAATAATTTTAAACTGGATGTTCATATTTAATATAAAAATACATAATATACTGTATTCACACAGCCCTTTTGTTGTCCCTGGGGACAAGGTGTAGGAAATGCCGTGTTGCTGTTCGCATTTCATGGGTGCTGGAAGGCCCCGGTGCCTCTCTTCTCTAGGATGTTTGTGTGAAGGGGAATATTTGAATCTGTTTAAGGTTAGCTTGAAACACGGATGTATTTTAATGTTGTAGCTCCCACTCCCTCCCTTCTGCCAGCCCATTGTTAACTGAAAAAAGCAGTTAACGTATTGGCAGCGTTCCACATCCCTGTATTGCAGGAATAAATTTGAGTGCAGGGAGGGACTGTTTGAAAGGAAAAGCAAAATTCAAGGTAAAAGTATCCTAGACATTGTAGCTGATGGTCTGTTAATCTGCTCTTATAAACAAGAGACTTTGTGGTATCCAAATACCTCTTGAATCTGAATTTTGCCCTGATTTTTGGAAGTAATATTTTACTGGATACACTTTTTAACAAGAGATTTGTGGTTTGTGTGCAGTAACTCTGGAGGTGCAGGTGGCTGGAGACACCTCTTCCTAACGCAATCATCCTAGAACACTACGTCAGTTTTCTACCCAGGATTCAAGCCAAAAATAAAAGCTGATATTCTTCAAAAGATTGTCAGCCTTGCAAGTTAAAGTGGTACTGCACATGAGATGTGCCTTGATGTCTACTCCTTTGCTTTGCCAGCCTTTCAGGTGGCCAATGCGTTGTGTATAGTTACTGTAAAAAACCCACCTGAAAAAAAAACAAGACTAGTCAGATCATTTCCTTCTTGGTCTACATTTAAGCAAGTACTGCAGATTAACAGAATTTTCTTATTTAGAAACCAGTTGGTTGTGTTGCACAGGCACTCACAGTCAGAGTGTTTCTTTAAAAACAGTAAAAAAACCCCTATTGGGTTCTTTTCCATAGGGTAAAGCTCTTGTGGGGAACTGAAACTTGTGAACAGGATGGTCAGTTATTGTCCAAAGGGCAATGGGACTTTCCATTGGAAGGGTGTCTTGCAACAGCATCTTCATCTAGATTGGATGAGACTCTCTGAACTGCTGTTTTAGTGTATTCTTACATCCAGCTGGCACATGGTCTTGTGTGGGCATTCCAATGCATACATGATTCATTGCTATTATTATTTTAAATTATGTACAGAATTTTTCCTGTCTTAGTTACACAAAAAAGACAGTTCTGCATCTGTAGGAGCAGTTTCTACTGATACAAGTATCTTCATGTACAGTTTGGTCAGTTCTGCAGCAGGGCTTGCCTAGGGGAGTTACCGTGACTACTAGAATTTCCACCTTGTATGTTAGTCAACACATATAAGCATAGAAATAGAGCCAGGCTATGCATAGCAGGGGCAGTCTAGGCCTGGAGATCTCCAGTAATAATGAAACAAAGTCTTCATTGTGACCAAGGCTGGGAGTTGTCCATCCATTGTCTCATGTCAAACCAATGTCTTGTCTATGCAAGGACTAACTGGGAAGTTCTTGAACCATGTAGGGAACTGATGCACTAAGTCCATACAGTCACAGCCCTGATACCAAACTACACTAAAATTTTAATTTGAATTTTCTTCTTCTATAACAGACACATAACTCAAATTCCCTGGATTTGGCTATTTGGCTTATTCCTCTTTAACAGGGTTTCTAATGCAGAGGAACTCTGTTTAGGTCTGCCAATAGAGGCAAATCCAAAAGCCATCAATTCAATGTAACCTGTATCAGGCCTGTTATAATGCATCTGCATATCTCCAGCAAGTCCTGGATGTATTGAGCTCACAGCTCAACAGTATGTAATGTTCACTGTGAATCTTATGCACGGACAGCGTGTTGGTCTGACTTTGTGTGCAAAACAGATCTGCTTTTCACGTGTATGGTGACCATTTGTTGGGAAGTAACACCAGAAATTCAGATGATGACTCAAAATATACATTACTACACAAACCAGTATTCTGTTGATCAATAGTGCCAAAGTTGACAGGTCTACATACTTGTGGTTGTTAGCTTTAGTCCATTAAATGCAGTAGTCACTGGGTTAAGAGTAGTAGTAAAGACTATACTCCATCCCCATACAGTCCTTTGAAGACAGGTTAAGTCCTGAGGCTTTGTGCTGAATTTAAGTCTATCCTCAGCAGGAAACATCTTCCTTTGGGAGATCTTCCTCATTTGGAGGTCTTTTGGAGAGCTCCTATCTAACCTCCTTATCCTAGCTGTTCTCCCACTGTGTCAACCCTCAGCACTTGAACATGTAGCCTTTCAATATGACAAAATGTTCATTATTTCATTATTAGAATAACAGAATCCTTTTTCCTTCCTCCTAGTTATTCCCCTTGGTGTTGCTGGTAATGGTGTCTCCACTGCTGTCATATACTACATATCATATTAAAGTCACTCTTGTCATTCATATTTTGTTTTCTGTGTTGATTATGTTTTAAGGAACCTTTGTCCCATGACTGCTGGGTAACTCAGTTACAGATGGGCCTAGACAGACTTCTTTTGTTTAAGAAAGTAGGACACGACAATGAAGTCTATCTGACCCTCTTTAAAAGGGTCAAATAGATCCTACTCTAGAACACGTTGGTTAGTGCTTACCAGTAGTAAGCAGACTGTGTACTTAGAGTAAGCAGTCTCATATATGGTGTCAGCCCCATTGGTAGTCTAACTCAGGACTGGAACCTTGTCTTAGTGAAAACATTAGATAATAACTGTACTTGTGGCCTGTCTGCTGGGATCTAGACTGTGGCCATCAGGTATTTTTCCATAGTCACTGATTTTTATTTTGAGTTTAATGTCTTATTCATTTAACTACACTTAACATCATGTTTCTTAAACATGAGTGGAAACAGCAATTTTGTTACTGGCAAGACAGGAACATGAATGGTAACGCAGTAAGTAATAACCAACATACCTAGCCCTTCTGTCTGAAAAATTACTACATTTTAAAGTGAAATAAAGGGCAGCTTTTGCTGGAAGGAAGCATTTTGCTGAAGAAGTAAGGAGCTTGGTAGGAGACAAAGACATCTTTTCTTCTTCTATTCCTTTTAAGAATTTTAAAATGAAGGTACTTCCTAACAAAGAACAGCTTGGAGGAGAGCAATATTTCTGCCTCCTAGAAACGTCCTCTGCATTGGCCCCATCCAACCCTTCTCCAATCTTGCACTTTTCCCACTGTGACATTAGTTCTGAACCTCATTCGTTTGTTGCCATTTTTCTTTCTACTTACTTCACCTTATCCTACCCCTCTTTAATTCTAAAACATACACAAATGTGGCTTTGTTTCTAAGTCCGCCTCTCCATTCTTAATTTTTTTATAGATCTGTCACTTGTGTTAATTAATGCCTACCTCCCTACATTTCCTTACCAGCTATGACTGTGTGAGAAACATAATTCTTTCATGTATCCTCTATGAAGGACTGCGGATCTCCTACCTCTCTCGGTTTATCTTCTGAATATAGGAAAAGGGATGAATAATATTATTCTGCCTTGTAATACATGTATTCATCCAAGAAGAAGGAGAGGGAATAGAGTCTTTGAAGTCCATCCCAGGAGCGTAAGAGTTTGTAAGAATTCAGGTACACAGAATATTTTTTTATTAGTTTCAAACATAAGAAAAAACTTCTTTATGGTTAGGGTGACAGAGCACTGGAACAGGCTGCCCAAGGAGGTTTTGGAGTTCCCTTCTCTGGAGATTTTCAAGACCCACCTGGATGCAGTCCTGAGTAATGTGCTCTAGGCATTCCTACATCAGCAGGGGAGTTGGACTAGATGATCTCTGGAGGTCCCTTCCAGCTCTGAAAATTCCGTGATTCCGTGAACAGTCAAGTCACATTCCCCCTTTTTAAATACAAGAAGGATAAACTTTTATTAGGAATTTGGACCATGTTTTCAGTGTTTCAAGAAGAGAGGAAAATTTTTTTCCATTATTCCAAGTATCCGACTGCCCTTATTGTGTTCTCAGTAATCATGGAACAGTTGGAGAACAATCCCATTAAAAAAAAAGACAAAAAAAAAAAAAAAGAAAAGACAATTTCCTGTTCCAGTGTGAGGTATAAATGCAATTTCCCTGTCTGGTTTCTTGATTGTAGTAACCTCCTCAGGCTAAATTGAAGGACTTCTTGCTGGGGAACTGGGATTGAAGAGAAAAGCTCCTTCCCTTGCAGATACAGAACTCTTTCTTAGGCTGCATACAACAGAGAAAAACTTGCTATGAGGCCAGACGTTGGTGATTAGACTGTAGGAGGAGAATTACTTGGCAAATGTTTTTCATATAGCAAACTCAAGATTTACCAATATCTATTGTATTGTTTGTCTTCCTTCACCTGCAGCTCTAGGATACCAGTTAATATATTAGAAAAGACAGCAGATCCATGATTTGTGTAGTTAATTAGTCTGTTTTTCTGTCTACAGCCGATGGTCTTAAGATAAGGTCCATGGTGTCTTAGTGCTAAGAAGGTGGAAAGTTCTTGAACCTTTTAAAATAGCACCAAACTGTCTCATCAGATGTGTCAGGCAGAAATTTAACAGTTCTGTGCTGCTGTTGAGTGTGTGGGTCATTTGTGCCAGGGGTATTTATGCTGGAATTGACATAGCAGCAGCGCACAGTCTGGTGTCCTATTATTTGACTGTGGCCAATATGAAATGATTCAGAAACTGGTACAAGAAATTCTGTAACAATTATTCAGTTAAAAAGCAAACTGTGCTTCTCAAAGTTTCTTCATTGCTCCCATCTTCATTATCTAGCAGCGGATTGTTTTGAAACGCGGCAGTGTATGAGTGTATGCCTTTTGTACTTTTTTATCCTCTCTACTGTCATACATATAAAAGTATATAGAGGTTTGGTAGTATGCATCCAGTGAGAAATTACCAAAACTCCCTGCTTGCTATAGGGATGTTGTGTATGGCTATAACAAAATGAAATCAAACTACTTAACCAACTAGAGGTCTAGCTCCAAGCCTTTGAGATGTCAGAGAAGGGGAACCCTCCACCCACCCCCCCTCAACAAAAAAAACCCCAAACCAACACCCCCTACCCTAAAACCACAAAAAACCCAAAAATCATTCAAACAAAAAACCCCACCTAGCCCTGTAAATGTTGATCCAGCATCAAGAAGGTTTAACAGAAGAATCTTATCCCAGGAGACAAATGGCCAACATAGAGAGTATCAGTTAGTGCTTTTCCTAGCAAAATTAGCAAACTGTGCTGATTTGTTATTGGCTTCACATACTGCTTCTCTGTGTTTATATTCCCCAGAATCAGGGGTGTATTGAATGTCTGTGAAGAGACTATGCTCTTGTTCACTGAAGCTTAAAAATTTAGGAAAAACACTGTTTGGTAGCTCCAGGCTGACTGTATATTCTCTCATACATAGGATGGCAAACCCTGGGACCTGCTGGTAAAACTTGGTGTGTTTTCAAAAGTACGGAGCAAATTTGTTTCTTTTTCCACAGTGACAATGTCAGTCCAATGCAATGCAGTTTTGTATTTAAATTAAATTCAAGAAATTAGGCTGAACATATTAATAAAAAAAAATAAATTATGATGTGACAACAAGTTGCACAAATAATGTCCCCAGTGCATTTTACATGAGGTATTCGACTGCCATACTACAACACTGAGTTGACCAGATTGAAACTCATAATCTCATTTTAATTTTCACAATTCTGGTACTCATCTGAACGTACCTTTTGATAAGCTTTTATATTCTTAGCTGTCCACTCTCTCATATGGCTTCCTGTCATTCTTTGTCACTTTAGAAGTCTCAGACTGAAATGTCTTTCTGAGGCAAAATGCGTCCGTTCCCCTTATCCAAGTAAAATACACTTTTATTTTACTTTCTGACTTGGATTTCAGACTAATCATCTGATCTTTTTCATATTACCAGTGCTGTGTTAAATACTGGATGCCAGTGGTCTTTGCACATATGAATCCATCACACAGCCCACTCAAGAGAAGAGTGCAGCCTGTTAGATTTCCTCTTTACAGAAGTCCTCCTTCAATTCTGTCTACTGTCTATCACATCATTCAGTGAACTCCCAGATTTTGCCAGTTTCTAGCACTTTTAACTTCAGGGTATACAGAATTAGTCTTTTTATTTTTACCAGAAGACTCAACCTCACTACCACTTCCCTAAATATTTTGACTAGCTCATCACTTATGTCAAGATTTAACCCAGGACTGGTCTTCATAGAACTGCTGCAGATGATTTCACAGCACTCCTTTCTTTCCTTGTCTGCTTCTAGTGCCTGCCTTTTCTCTGATGATTCATACTTCTGTAATCCAGCTGTTATTCAGCTGAGCAGCACCTGGTGTTCCATCCCACTTTTTACAGCTCTCCACTTTGAATCTTTCCCTTATTTCAAATTTTAATCTCAAACCGGAGTTTTATTTCTTTCTCTCTGGTGTTAATGAGCTTCATGAATGAATATTTTTATGTGGTTTGCTGATGTTTTTATATCACCGATTTCTGTAATTTAAATTCAATTATGTTATATTTCTTTTAACTGTCTGAAGGCTTTTACAGTAACTGTGCCATTTAGACCTCTATTGCAAAGTATTATTGTTTGATAACACTGTATGTCTTATTACCAATTTGTAAAAACATGCTTTCTGTCTTTTTCTTTCTTTCATTTCTGCACAGCATAATGAATCTGCTTCAAGAGTATTTATATTAAATCAGCACACTATCTCTTTAAACAGACAGCTTTCTCTTGGAAGAAATTTTCATCTGTTCTGACTGCCCATTGTTACAGAGCTCTGAGGTGTTAGACAAAAGGGGAGCAGTACTGCAGTGATCTATAGTTTTCATCTCCCACTGGAAGTCCCTTATCTCATAACTGGCTGACATGTCTACTCTACTGCTCTGTATCGCTCATTTTATTTGTCATACCTAGTGCTGGAAGCCACCATCTCCAAGTAATTAGTGACTACTCACCCAGACAATTTTATCTTTTATTACTTATTGCTTCCTTCTGTGGCTGTGTTCATATCCTTTTTTAGAAAAAATTTAAAAAAAAAAAAAAGCTTTCAGCTATTTGCACATCATTACACTCGTGATCCAAGACTGGGTTTGAACCAGGCTTCCAGTAGCAAAGATCAAACAATTTTTTTTCTGACAGCCAGCATGTATCTTCCTCCAATCTATTACTCTCAGTAGGTACTTCAGGTTTCAGCTACTGGTAGTCCATGGCATCTCATGGTGGGCCGAGTGATAGCTTTTCTAGTCTGTCTGTGAAGATGTAACGTGATCAACTTTATCTTAGCATTTTAGCAAACTCTTTCTGGTGAAAATCAGAGAAGTAGAAAAGAAGGGATAGAGTGCATCAGATTTCCAGTTAATACAGCCATCACTATTTAGCAGTTCTATAATTGTCAGCAGACTGAAGTACTGATTGATTGTAGCCATAAACAAATCCAATCATAGTAGCATTCTTTATCTCTCCCCCTCTTAGGTCTCACAAATCTGTCTCAAAAACACTGAAATCCTAAATAATTTTTCTCACAGTTGGAAAATAAAAAAAATAGACATTGGCAACAATTATTATTTATGTACATGCTTCAGTATAGGGAGTGTAGAGCATGCAGGGAACTCAGGCAGACCTCCATCTTCAGAGTTAGTGTGACCTGCTCTTTTGGCCACTACCTTGCACCTCAGGCGTAGTATTAGTCTCTTGTGTAATTATAGCTTAGTGCTGCACTCTCTGTTGTGAATTAGTCAGCCTTGTTGAGGGCCAGGGACCTGAGGTAAGTGTGAAACAGTAGAATTGTGCTGCGGCCAAGGAAACAAGTCTTTCAGTAGGTTAGTACCACTGCTGTTTCCCTTCATACTAATTTGCCAGGCTTGTGTTACTCCATGCTCCAATATAGCTAGTACACCTACACAAGTACTGAGTAACCAAAACCTGAGACACATCACATAAAAAACGCAGATACCCTTTAGCGCATATTGGAAGTTGAGCTTACAGTAGCAATAAGGTGCTCTGACACTACTCTTTCCAGCTATGTCCTAGCTCTTCATGTGATATGACAAGGTGATGGACATCTAAACCCACCTCCTTGATATCCAGGAATATTAGTCTCAAACGCCAGGTGACTGATTCTTTTGTAAGACTGCCCTCCATAAGAATGGCTCTTCAGCTAGAGGAGATGACGTGTTAGTACACAGATGAGGCAAAAAGTGATAATGATGAGTGGGTTAAACACAATTTTGAAGTGTATTCCATATTTTGTTCCCATTCTAAGACGAGGTGCTTGGAAATTTATGAAAGGATATTTCAGTAATTATCTATAGCACTCATTAATATGCCTGAAAAAGTATAGGTCTTTCAGATGCATTTTCAAACAAAGCTTTAAGACTTGAACTCATTAGATTAAGGACTAAGTCTCAAGTTCAAGTCAAAGTTTCTCTGTGCAGCCCCAGAGCTCAACAGTTACTGAAGAATATTCCCTGTATTTTCTTCTCTTCCTGGGGTCTAGCTGGACCTGTGCTTATTGACCTTCAAGGGACGTAGCAATATCTTTCTTACTCAGGCCTTTGCCTGAGGGGTGATTCAGTGACAGACTGAATTGTCATTCTCGGAATTTGGTTGGCATTGTGTCAGTTTTGCTTCACATCAATTTAGATAACTCTAGCTTATCATGTGTCTCCACAATGGGATAGTTATATGATATATATTAAATGAAAACTACATATGTAAATATATCCTGGTAACACTGGCAGCAAAATTATGTAAATGTCAACTGAAAAGCTCTTTCATGCCATTAAGAATGAGTGTGTGCATACTGGGGTTTTTGAACCCTCTACCCGCGAGTCATATATTCACATAGTCATACCATATAATGCATGTGCAATTGCTTTCCTTGTGTGCAGAAATACTCCTAAAATGAGTAGAGATTGCAGAATATAGATTTAAGGCTTAGCACCTAAGATTTCTGGTAACCCAGTTTCTGTTAATTTTATTATTTTTCTGATAACCATACTTAAAGTATTAAGTATTGTGACAGGATACAATACTCATCAGGCAACTCTGGACTCAGAGGCTGGGTTTATCATGAGAATATTTTGTTGATTTCTAGAAGTAAGTTTGGGAAAAGTAAGTTGTTTTGCAATCTTAAATAATTCAAAACTACTTTTGTTTCAGAGGCTCTACTGTATCTATGGTTTGGGTAAAGATCTAAAATTTGGAAGAATCGTAGCCTTTATAACAGGGTATATCTGCTATGAAATTCACATTAAAAAGAGCCCAAATTTGTCCAAATTGCAGAACATAAACGTCTAAGAGTTTTACAGCTATGATCTTCAGCATGCTTAATCCTTTTATAGCTCCTGCTGGTGTCCAAACCGCATGTTTATTGCTGAACAGAAGGAATGTGTATGACTCATTCCCTGACGTCTCTGTTACAGGACTGGAGTGTGCATGTAGAGCCATGCAGTCACCTTCTGTCTAGATTGAAGTACAGTGAAGCACTGAAAATGAGGAAAAAATCTGCTAGGTTTTTTTTTTTTTTTTTTCAGGGAGAGGAACCTGTAAAACTAAAGGAAGGAGAGTGAAGATACTGGAAGCTGGCAGATGAAGTAGGTGTGTACAGGAGGGAGACTGCTTGATTGGGAGGGGGGAAGCTGTGACTTCACATACTTGAGAGAAATGTGATAGGGGAAAAATGTTGACCACGAGCATAAAAAGTTGTTTGGTGGTTTGTTGTTATTTGTGGTTTGGGGTTTTTTTTAATTATAAAAAAAAATCAGCAGGGAGAGTCCTGTAAAACATCTGTGAAGCCTCTGACAAGAAGGAATCTGCAGGCCTGCAAAGAGGATAGGGAGCTGCTGCTATTACTTATTCCACTAGCTCAAGTGCTTGAGGTCTCTGTGGTGGCTCTGACAAGCCAACCCAGAGATGTCAGCTGATGTTACAGGCAGCATTTTCTATTTTTCAACTTACTTAAAAAATACAAGATATTAAAGATAGTCCAGAGTTTAAAAAGTTTTTGTAGTTTACAATTAAAACTTAATTTTCCCTTATGAAGCGTATACTGTGTTACTGCTTTGACCTAACTTCCTTGCCATAAGATCTCCGTATCTGTTAGTCTACTATATGAATTGTGCTCACTTAGTGAACACATACACAATATTTGTTTTTTATCCTGTTATTCAGTGTGTGCTACAAGCCTTACATACTGCACGCTATTCAACCCCCTGCTGTGAAGACAGTTACGGATTTTTTTTCCCCTCCCTTTGTAATCATTACAAACGTATCTAAATGCATCATAAATGGTAATGCATTTAATAACTTAATGTGAAGAGTTTCCATTATTACTTCCAGTTGACTGATAGAGAGCTTATTCACAGAGATTAAGGTTAAGAGTGCCATGTACTTGTAGGTGTCCATTATGACGCGTCTGTGATCTAGTTTTTAAGAGCTCTTTGCATTATATAGTCTATTATGTGTTCAAAGCACAGTTCAATTCCAACTGGAAATGCTCAACCAATCCACTGAGCAGTCCCAGAATCGCAAGGCAGGCACTCAAAAAATGAGGGAAAGAACATGTAGTAAGTGCTCAGCTGTGAAAGGCTCAGTTTGAGTCGCTTACCTGGTATTGCCCAAGCATCCTGTATCAGAGACAGGGGAACATCCTCGTTTTCTAGGAAAGTATTCAGTTGGCCTAAACTTGAAACTGCTATTTCTCCTCCTGCAATCTCATCTTTTTTATTGAACTTTTTCTGATCTATGTTTTTTCCTTCCTGTGCTCCTCTTCTTTTCTCCATTAAGCATTCCTGCTTTTCAGCAAGGGGCCTTCTTTTCGGGACTCATCACATTTAGCAAAATGTGACTTTCACTGTATTTGAGATTCTGAGTAAATAAAGTGAACTATTACTAAGATTTGTTAATGTCAGTGGTAGTGTAGGAGACTGAAATCTTTAAGATAAAACAGAAGTATGGTACTAAAAGTCTTGGAAAAGCTGGAAGAGATTATAAATATAACTAAGTGGAAAGCATTGCTCATAATCCCAGTTTTTGAATTCTGAAGTAAAAGGAAACACCGTTAGGTGAGAGAGACACCTAAAATAAGAGTTGTCAATTACATCAATGGCTTGTCAGTTCAAGTCTCATTAACATTGGGGAAATGCTATAAGAGAGTTTTATTTTTATGCCTCCAGAGAACAGCAAGAGTAAAAATCTGTAAATGTTTCATGTTACATCCTCAGATAAATGCATATTAGCTCTCCTCCCATGTAACATTAATATTTGGAAAATATGAGAAAAGAAATAACAGCTTAAGGAGGCTGGGAAAATTATGTGATGGACTAGTAACCATTGTCTTGCTCCCTGTCTTCCTCCCCTCCCTCTCCTATTTTCTTTTTCCTTCTCTTGCCTCCCTTATGATGGCTTTTAAAAATACTGTTCAGGTCTGATATACAAAGGATATAAAGACCCTGTGTCATGGTCAAAATCTTCTTTCATGAGCAAAGAGGGCATGTGGGCATGTGGGCAATGACATATTTTATATAAATAAATATGTGTGTGTATGCACAATAACTGTATGTCATGTGTATATATTGCACAATAAATTATTGATGTATATATAAAGCTACAAACTTGATGAAGGAAATCTTGACCATCTAATCAAAGAATCTTTGTTAGTTCATTATTACAGAAAAACGAAGACTAGGCAGAATAATACAGTCAAAATTGTTACATGCACACTTCTTATTTTCGACCCCTTTTTCCTGCTGTTATGCTCATCCTTCCTCTGCTCCTTTGAAGCCTAACATCAGTGGTTTCATTCTGGTGTGTAACGGATAATGCTGTGGTGAGTCACCAGTATGTGGAGTCCTTTACTGGGAGACAGATGATGTTCATGTTTATATTTTCTTCTTTCTTTACCCAGGATCTGCTAGGGGTCATTTTTGTTTGTTAACACACTTTTGCTCACCCTTTATTATTCTGCAGCTCCACAATATATCTGAATTTACTATATATGTTACACTTTATGTGGTTTAGATACCATTTCTTCTCTTCGTTAACCCTAACACCAGTTTTGTCCATTTTCGGATCTGCATTTCTTTAACTTCTTTAAGCATTGATGAGTTGTTTATAGCCGTGTGGTCGCCAGTGCTAAGCCTGTTGCTGTTACAGCTAAATCAAGTAAAGCAAAGCTGCAGGCAGATCAGAAAGAGTTCAGAGAAAGCAAGCCTAACAAGGCACAGTCCTGAGGCCTTGCAAACTGACGAGGCCTGTGGTCTTCCAAAGCCTGTTATTAGCAATGGGGGTATCATAATGAAGGGCTACAAAGTAACATTAGATTGCTGAGACTGATATTACTAGACAATACTGGTAAGGTAATTAATCCTGACCAAAGGGGTAGGTAATATATACATTACTCATACTGCCTTGGGGTGCTGAGATTAACCAGTAACACCTTATTTTTACAGGTAAAACATTTCTGATGCAGATTTCCATATCCTTATATTCACAACAAAGTAAAAAGGATTACACTACCTTTTAGAACAAGAATTACCATTATGAATCAGGCCTGTCATCCACCGGCCTTGGCTAACAGCCAGTATCAGATGCTTCAGAGAGAAGTACAAGAAACCCCAAGGTGGACAGGTGTGGAATAGTTCGCCCATATGGAAGGCTTCTTCCTAATTCTCAACAGTTAAAGATTTGCTTGTTTCCTGATGCATGAAGGCTTATAAACCTTTTAATTTTTTTTTCTTACTACCTGATATAACCATGAATGTCTTAATTTTTCATATAAATGTGAAGTCTTACAGAGTCCTAAGCTTTTGGCATCAGTGATTTCTTGTGGCAGTGAGTTCTATAGCTTAACTATGCAGTGTGAAAAAACTAAAATATTTTATTAAGTTCATTTTATTTGGCACTTCATTTCAATTTCACTAAATGAAATGCATTTCAGTGCATTTCAATTTCACTAAATGTACTCATGCTCTTCTTTAATTAGCAAAGTAACTTTCCATATTCCTCAGTCACCCACGGATATTTTTGAAAAATATGTAGGGAAACTTAGGCTCAGGATTTAAGCATCAAAGTGAAGAGCGTTTTTTCCCCAGTGGGAAATCTCTGGTTTCTCAGTACTTTTGAAACACCTTCTAGTTATTTAGGTGTATGAAGATTAGGCAGTTTGATTTTTGGTAATGATTTTTCAAAAATCTTGATGAAGACATAGGGTTTCCCATTCACTCAGTTGAGTTTTCATTGACTTTCAGTACTCTTCTGTCTGGTGTCCCTGATTTACCAGTCAGCTCCCAGCTTTTCTCTAGGGCCAGTTCTCCAAATAAGCTGGTAGTTTGGGAGCTCTTTATCTCTATCTACTAGAGTGTTCATGTGGATGCTGTTGCACTGTAGATTATTTTCTTCTCCTCTCCTGTCATATGAAAACATAATGAACTAGCAGCAGCCAGTCCCTCTGTCTATGCAGGCTTGTTGCTGAAATCAAAAGACTAAACATCCCAAGTCAAAACTTTCAGAGCTTCCCCTTTTTTCAGAAGATTTATTTCCTGGCATTTACATTTTTGAAACAAAACTGATCTCTAAGCTGTTTGTCAGCTGTTGAAACCCATTTCAATGAAAGTCAGTGATTTCATATACATGGTATAGAACCCATACGCTATGACAGTCCCCATCCTAAGTCACTTGCTTGGATGTCCAGTGTTTCCTGATGGCTGTGGAAAACTGAGGCAAGGAGTGCCTGTCACTTGTTAAAATTCAGTTAAAGAAGCAGGGACAATATTGACCATGGCAGTTCATTGAATTCAAAACTGTGTTTTAGATTTTGACTGTTTTTTCTGCTCTGAATAGTATGAAATAATGTTCCTACTGTGGTTTGGATCATTACTTTTTTTAAGGATTTATTTTAAAAGTTGGGTTTTCATGTGCTCTTTTAATAATATGTAAACATTTTTTTTATTTTAGTCCATTTCTTGAGTAACTGGTTTAGAACAGTTTCCTTTTCCTTAAACAATGCATTCTTTGTTAATTTACACAATTTGGACAGCGTTGAAAGTTACTGAGAGGACAGGGTAGAACAGCAACACATTAGACTAACCCATCTTCTTGCTAGATTGTTTACATTCTTTTTAATGTCTTTAGAAAGTGATTTTATCCAGTCTTATTTTAAGTGTATCCATGGACAGAACTTGCCCTGTGAAGTTTTGATGCAGCGTTACCTAGGTCATTTCAAATCTATATTCTTGAATTTTAGCTTGAATTTCCTATTCTGTTTTGATCCTACTGCTTACAGTTGTCTCTTTAAAAATTGCCCTAAATAACTGTGTTCAGCTTGGAAAGAAGAAGGCTCCAAGGAGACTTTATTGCAGCCTTTCAAGACATAAAGGGGACTTTTAAGAAAGACAGAGATATTTTACCAAGGCTTGTAGCGACAGGACAAGAGGCACCAATTTTAAACTGATAGAGGATAGATTTAGATCGGAAATAAGGAAGAAATTCTTTACAATGAGGGTGGTGAGACACTGGAACAGGTTGCCCAGAGTAGTTGGGGAGGCCCTATCCCTGGGAGTGTTCAAGGCCAGGTTGGATGGGGCTTTGAGCACCCTGATCTAGTGAAACATGTCCCTCCCCATGGCAGGGGAGTTGGAATAGATGATCTTTAAAGGTATCTTCCAAACCAAACCAGTTCTGTGATGCTACATTTTCACTCTAACATTCACATTTTCACATTTTGCCTTGTTAAAAAGAAGCTATTAGTTATTTTGGATAACCCAAAGTAGATAAATCAGTGAATCTGAGCTGTCAGTTTAAAGCTGGAGCATGGGGAGAGATGAGGAGTTCACTTTTCTTAAGCTTATTAATTTCAGTTTAAAAATGCATAAACAATTATGCCTTTTGTCTGCAGAAACCTGTGCACCGGGCTGTATGTGGTTTAGTACTGACTAATATTTCTTTCCCTAGAACACTTCCCTCAGGTTGGCCTTGATGAAAGTGGAAGGCTGAGAAGAAAGAGTAATGGGGAGAAGATAATGGGAAAAGCACAAAGGGATCCTCAAATATCTGTTTAATTTTACCGTTAAGTTTAGGTTGTTTTCTACAGTGGAAAAGATCTTTTCTCTCAGAATAGCAGTTTCTGCCCCAAAAGACTGCATTCTCAGTTCTTGGAGAGTTTTAAATATCACAGACCCTGCTTTGAGCAGAAGTTTGTACCAGATGGCCTCCAGAGATTTCTTACAGCCTGAATTATTCCCTGACATGGGACAATATTCAGCAACTGTTGGTCACTGGCATAGCTTCAGGGATAAAGCTACGACGTGACATTGAAGGAACAAAAATATCTCTTCACATTCTCAGCAAATCCCACATTACTTTCTATCGCAAGACAGAGTATTTCCCACGAATCACCAGCAACAAGTAACTTGACTACAATTTGTGACATAACAAAATTCCACATTGTCGTGTAAAAATGAAGAGAAAGAAAAGTGGAGTGCTGCTGCTGCTACAGATGTGATGGCCAGCAGGAGAAAAACGGATCATGTATGACTTCTCTATTCTTTATAGTATGCAGCCTTTTTCCACTGAATGGATTTTGAAATCTAAAATCTAGTTGCAAGCTACTTAATTTTCTGAATATAATGGGTGTTACAGAGATAAATGGATGCAAATAGTTCAGTAAACCTTAAAAGAAAGCAGACCAGAAAAGAAACTATTAGACAAAAAGACACCTCTGTTTAAAAAGATGAGTGATTCTGTTTAATAATCATCTTAAAACAAAGACCTTTGAAACCTATCCCTTATGCATAGGACTCCATAATTAAAACCCTGTATTTTGCATTTCAGGTTTGGAAGATTCTGATAACAAGGAAGCAGTAAAGGTGTTGTTAATAAAATTGTTTTCTCTTTGGCTGAAATTAGTTTTGTGTCACATGGTATGCCCAAATCCTTTTCATTAATTCTTGATATCATCAAACCATGGATGGTTGAAAAAGCTGAGGAAGACATAATGCTCTAATGGTAACCTTGAGTAGACTGTGAAAGTACTTGAGAGGATTATTTACATGGGACTTCAAGCCCTGTTTTGTAGGCTCAGGGCACCCTTAGCATTGGGTTACATTAGTTTGTTAGGAATTAACTCTTATATTGCTGTTGACTTGCAGTTTTGTTATAGCTAGGATTGTGGAAAATATCCATTCTGCTCAGTGCTTTACTGTAAGTGTACTGATTTTGAGCTAAGGGATACCAATGGATTAGAGAGTTTTGAGTGCTTCACTGGCTGGCAATACATCTGGTCATAATCCAGATTTTCACCTGTGTCTATCAGTCGGACCATGTTTGCCCTAGTGGGACAGATTTCCTGTCAGATCCATCATTCAGATGTTGCATCATCACCACATAAATCACCTGAGTAAATCAGATCAAGCCAGAATCAAATTCATTGTGATCATTAAAGACAGATATCATCTCATAAAATGCATAACATGTCAAAGATGACACAATGTTCACTGAGAATAGAGTATAGCCCATCCATTTACTAAATGGAATAAATCAAAAGAGGGAAAAGAGAATTAAATAGCTCTCCTGCTATCTTTAATGGAGCAAAGGTGACTTGAATGTTAGACAGTAGGTATGAAGGAGCTCCACTGCTCTGGCCTGGTGATCCTTCACTCCCATACAAACTTCTTCGGACAGCTGACAGCATCATCAAGTTACAGCAGCTTCAGCATCCTCCAGTCATGGCTCTTGAGCTATGAGTTCAGCTCCAGCTACTGAGCATTTCACAGGCACAGTCTAACTGCCTGACTAACTTATTAGTGGCAGGACCGAGTACATGACATTATAGGCACTTACAGCACAATGTGTGCATCTACGCTTACACTTGCCCAGTCGTCACCTTGCTCTGGAGGCACTTAAACTCTCCATTACTAAAATCAGTCCAAATGAAATTTATCTCATTTGAAAGACTAGCAAATCTAGAGGTTTTTCCAGAAATTAAATGGCAGGCAATAGCAAGGGTTTTGTTTTCGGTTGTTTTTTAGCTTGTGTATGTATGGTTTGAAGTAAATGAACTTCTGGAAACAGGCTGGATATTGATCTCTCTTCTAAAGCTGGTGTCTTAGCAATTAGACTTAATAATGTTCTTTCTTCTAGTGCACACGCTGTCTCTCTCTGGGCCTAGCTCTCATTTATTCAGGGTAATGCAGTTGTAACTGAAGGGATAGAAGAAACCTCTAAGGTCTTGAGTCCTCATCTTTAGCAGCTACCTGCTTGGGTTGCTGGCTGCTTTGGCTCCTCATTGCAAGACACCTTCTATTTCCCAAACATGGTTCAGGGATTGAAGGCTTTAACATACTGTTTTAGGTTCTGTCCTGGAGTCTGGGCACATCAATGTGAGGCACTGTAACACTCAACCCTTAGAAGCCTAAGCCCTTGATTTTATTTTACTGTGAATCATTCTTAGCAATTTCTAGATCTGATAATACTTCATATTGCCATGTTTGCTAAACTGATGTATTATTATGATATTTGAAATGTCATAGTAGTCAGGTGAAGTCCCTGGTGACTGGAAAAAGGGAAACATTGCACCCATTTTATAAAAGGGTACAAAGGAAGACCCTGGGAACTACTGACCTCTCAGCCTCACCTCTGTGCCTGGGAAGATCATGGAACAGTTCCTCCAAGAAGCAATGTTAAGGCACATGCAGGACAGGGAAGTGATTTGAGACAGCCAGTGTAGCTTCAACAGGGGCAAGTCCTGCCTGACCAACCTAGTGGTCTTTCATGGTGGAGTGACTACATCAGTGGACAAGGGAAGAGCTATGGATGTCATCTATCTGGACTTCTGTAAGGCCTTTGACATGGTCCCCCACAACATCCTTCTCTCTAAAATGGAGAAATACGGATTTGATGGTCAGTGGATGAGGAATTGGTTGGATGGTTACATCCAGAGGGTAGTAGTCCATGACTCAATGTCCAGATGGAAATCAGTGACAAATGGTGTCCCTCAGGGGTCCATACTGGGACCAGTACAGTTCAATATCTTCGTCAATGACATAGACAGTGGAATTGAGTGCATCCTCAGCAAGTTTGCAGATGACACCAAGCTGAGTGGTGCAGTTGACACGCCTGAGGGATGGGATGCAATCCAGAAGGACCCAGACATGCTTGAGAGGTAGGTCCATGTGAACATCATGAAGTTCAACAAGGCCAAGTGCAGGCTCCTGCAGCTGGATCAGGGCAACCCCCAGTATCAATACAGGCTGGGGGATGAAGGGATTGAGAGTAGCCCTACTGAGAAGGACTTGGGGGTACTGGTGGATGAAAAGCCCACAATGTGTGCTTGCAGCCCAGAAGCCAACCATGTGCTGGGCTGCATCAAAAGCAGTGTGGCCAGCAGGTTGAGGGAGGTGATTCTGCCCCTCTACTCCACTGTGACAAGACCCCACCTGGAGTCCTCAGTACAGGAAAGACATGGACCTGTGGGAGTGGGTCCAGAGGAGGGCCACAAAAATGATCATAGGGCTGGAACACTTCTATCAGGAAAGGCTGAGAGAGTTGGGGTTATTCAGTCTGGAGAAGAGAAGGCTCTAGGGAGACCTTATTGCAGCGTTTCAGTAGTTAAAGGGGGCCTACAGGAAAGATGGGGACAAACTTTTTAGCAGGGCCTGTAGCGAGAGGAGAAGGGGTAGTGTTTTTTAGACTAGATATTAGGAAGAAATAATGAGGGTGGTGAAACACAGAAACAGGTTGCCCAGAGAGGCTGTATATACCCTATCCCTGGAAAAATTCAGGGTCAGGTTGGATGGGTTTATGAGCAACCTGATCAAGTTGAAGATGTCCCTGATCATTGCAGGGGAGGTTGGACTAGATGACCTTTAAACGTCCCTTCCAACCCAAACTATTCTATGATTCTAGGATTCTATCGCTAATTGATTTGTTTGCCCACAACTAGCCCTTTCTCTCCACTTTACTGGGAGTCACTCTTTTAGGGTGTCCTGCATTCACTGTTCTTTGTTCAACATGTCTTTCTCAGTTGCCATTTCTCTTTACTTTTCCAGACATTTCCCCTTCATTACTTTGCTTTCCCTTTCTTTTTACCATTGGTATTTCTACTTCTCTACAAATGATTGGTGTCTTGTCCTAGGAGATAATGAGCGTCTCTTAAGTCTTAGTGTCATCACTGCCCCCTGAAAAAGCTTTCCAGGATTTGGTTCTTGTTTGGTATATAAAATCAACTCAGATTAACAAGGTTCAGATTTTAACTGGTGTCTTTGAGTATCAGAAGAATGTCAGCAAATACTAATAAACAGCTTCCACTCTTCAGCTAAGCAGAGATTTTCTGATATATAGCTGAGGATCTGGTACATAACTTTATGTAGATTTCTTTTTACAATATATTTCAAAACATGTAGTAAGAGTTGACAGAATTATTCGATACTTTACATTTATTAATGTGTTCCTTTTCTCCCAGTTGTGACTGCTCATTAGATGCTCCTGATTGGACTAGAATATTTTAGTTTTCAAATATGTGTGTCCAGCAATCTGCACAGTCTCTGCTTCTGACAAATGTCTTCAGGGTACCTTTTACAGCTGCTAATGATGTACAACAGATCACTTAAGTCACCTGGAGTGTTGTCGCTTTCCTTTCTAAAGAAGGCGGCCTCATTAGAAAGCTGAAAATTTATAAGCAGGAAGAGGGAGAGGATTAAAATAAGTGACAGATATAATGAATGCCCATGTTCCTGAACAGGCAAACCCCTTGCCCTTCTGCAAACAGACATTCACCAAAGAATCACATGAATAATAAACTTTTGCCATCATATTTTGGAGCATAAGGAAACTGTAGCTCTGCTCTGACATGTTACAGGTAGAACCAGACACAGTACGGTTTTGTTCCCCACTTTGATTCAGAGCAGAGGTATTCTGGAGTCCAGTACATACGAATTGCAGGGTTGGTGCTGTGCCAACAAGTAATCACGGGATGGTTGTCAGACTATAAGAAACAGCTGCTGCAGAGGCTATAGATGGAGTGTTGGAAAGTCTTGGGCTTCTGCAGGGACAACACTTGAGAAAATGACATATTGAAAGGTATCCAGAAAGGACAGTGGAGAAGAAAATTGTAGAAGGATTTTGGGGATGATAAGTTTCATTTGTTAAAAGTTAGTTATTGCAGTTACGGAACCAGTAGTTTGGAGTTCTGCATTTAAGGATAAAAGGATATCGGATCTTTGCCGGCCTGTTCTGTATGGGTGCTACTTGAGAGAAGGCTGAAGTAGGTGCCATGCCTGATCATAGACTAGTGGAATGATAATATGTATTGACTCATAAAATGTCCAAGTAGAGTTCATGTGTCCTGAGTGGGAAGACAATGGTGAATAATTCTTTCCTGTTGAATGATATTTGTGGTTTAGGAACCCAAAGACTCCTTTAAAGACTCTGATCCGATTTCTGGGAACTAGTGCTGCATATACCATACAAGTCTGCGGGATTTTGTGTAGGAAGACACAGCTGGTAAAAAAAGTTAGGGGGAGCAAAATGCTATCCTTCTACTGTCCCAGTAAGGTCAACATAAGTGGATGTCAAATAGCTCAGATGATTACTTATCCTGGGGAGCCATTATAGGCAGTAGCCAGGATTAGACTTTCAGCTGAGACACTGCTTCTGAGAATCGGAAAATGAGGGATTATTTAGGTGAAAAGATAATGGCTGAAAAGCATTATGAAACCTCAGAGTGGGAGGAAAAAGGCTAGGGCTGGAGTGACAGAACTGAATAGATTAAAGGAGAATTGTTAAGATAAAAATGACATCGTAAAAAATATGTACCTATGTTACTAAAACCATATGGGACTATTAAAATGGAACACCTCTCAGAAATCTAATTTATCCTTCCACTCTCTGGTTTTCAGATAACAGTGCTCTCCTCTATTTCATTTTGAGAACTGGAGACTGTGTAAATAGGTTTTTAATAACTGTTTAAATTTAAACTTTCTAATTTAAGAGAAAAAAATATTTCCTTTATGATGCTTTAAAGAATTTCATGATTGAACTTTAAGTAAGGATTGGAACCTATTGTGAGCATGTCTCCAAATATGAGTCTTGTTATAAAATAGGTATACAAGCTGATCTGAACAGGTCTCTTTGGCACTGTGAATGGAAAATGAGGTTGTGATCAGCCTATTAGGTGATTTAAGAAGGGAATTTTTAAAGTTATTTCTCTAATATTAAAAAACCCCAAAACAAAACAACAAAACAAAGAAAAAAATAAACAAAACCCCCAAAACCCAAAACCCTCAAGTAAAACACACTTCCTTACAGAGTATGAGTAAAATGAGTATTTACTGTACCTAACATTGATAGAAGTGTAAAGCCAACATATATTAAGCAGTGAATAAAATATTCCCCTTATCAAAATCCATGGCAGTGATCTGTTTCTTCTGCTGCTGTGACTATCCAAAAGACAATTCCCTTCATGCATCAATTTCTCTTTCCCTGTTGGTTACATCACACTCTTAAAGTCATGTCAGTATTATAGTTTCCAGGTTCTGGGTGTACAGGGCAGAACCTGTTCTCTGGGATTAAAGTTCTGATTCTCCTCCGTCTAGTATTTCTGAAGGGACCTCTATCTTATTTAGTAGCAGAGTAGGAAAGACCTTACATTGGTACAATATCCAGTCACTTTGTGTTGCACTTGGGAAAGGGCATCTACTGTTCCTTCATTCTCATCTGCTTTGCACTAGTGGCTAAGGAGATCAGAACGATCCAGATTGATTGTTTCTCCTTTTGGGTGAACACTTTACAAGGTCATCCTGATCCTGCAGGAGGGGGTAAAGAGTGAAGAAAAAATACATAATCTTGGTGAACTTTGAAGAAGCTGCACTTCCCTTTTATTTTCCATGCAGAGTGCTTCCATACATCAAAGAATTAATACAGATGGCTGTGAATGTTTGTTCTTGCAGAATCAGTTGTTCATGAATATTTCCATATGGCCACATTGCACAACTACTGTTTACTTGTATTTATGTTCACTACTGAGAATCAGCACTAAATTACAGTGACATCGAGGAGTGAATTGCATGAGAGGCCAAAATTTAGGAAATAAAAAGCATTCATTGTTCTGCGTAACACTTATTGGGTATCAGCATGAAGATTCATGGAAAAAATCACTTTAGCCTTGGATATGGTTTTTGGAGGACAATGCAACAGATTCCACAACAAAATAGGATTTTGTGAGCCATGAGGAATCTTTATAAGCCATAAAGGAGACAGCAAAGAGGCAATTTCATTGAAGTATGTAGACTTAATGGTATCTGTAATGTCAGTGTGAATTATTAGAGCAATTCTGGCCCTGATGGCAATGTGGAAGTTAGAGGAGGGAGCATGAAAATAGGAATGTTATATGAATTAAAAAATAAAGAGTTGGAAAGCTTATCACTTACAGTGTAACAGATGAAATGCTACTCTATGGAAATGCTACTCCAGTACAAAAATATCTGTTGGGAGTCCTTCAACAAATGTAATTAGACAATTAAAAGCAGGAACGAAATGGTACTTTGGGATCAGACAAGCTGCTTTCAGAACAGGATTTTGATTGCTTCCAAAGGCAGTGGGGGATATAGCAGTTTAAGACAAATCCTGTCAGATTTTCCTCCTCTGGGAGTCCTGGAAACAAGAACCATATTTGTGTTCTTTACTGTCAGGTCAGTAGATTAAGGTCAATACAGCTGATATTGAGGTCAATACTAGCTAACCAGCTGCAAGTTTAACATTTTTAAGGAAGATGTTGATTTTCTTTTACACTTCATCTTTTTCAATGCCATTTGATAGCTGGTGGACAGAACATGCTCTCAAATGTATATACTGCTTTGTAGATCTTACGTATGCCTGTGGAATGAAATTTTTAGAGTCAGAGAACATAGCACCTTGACACTGATAGCAATGACTTCATTTTTAACCTCCCAGTATAGACATAAAACTTCATAGTTAGGATTTTTTTAGTGGCTGTTTCATATACTTAATACTATAATTTTTAGTAGTGCTGCAGGAAATTCAGCAGGTATGTGTTTATACCATATTGCAGTGTTTGAATTTTAATTTCTTAAACTGCACACTGCACTGTAGTACAGAGATATCCAATTCCGTCTTTAATGAGCTAGCCTAGATATTGAAAACAAACTGTGCAGCACATCAGAACTCAGTAAATTAACCCATGGATAACTCAGTCTCATGTGGTTAGACTGTAGCCCAGTGCAAACGCAGTAAAAAGAATTACAATTGAAAGTAATAGATCACAGAAGGCAAAAGCTCTATGGAGTAAACAATGCAGCTCTAAAGTCTGTAAGTGTTGGTGGATGTGAAGGTAAGTGGTATTAATAGCAACAGCACGTGCCAGGACGGTCATGGCTGTTGCTGTTAATGGTTTGCAGGAATAATAATTACTTTTGATTACAGTTACAGTAGCAGTACTGTTTGTGTACACGGTAGAATAGATTGCACAAAGATGCTGGTTCAGAGTGGGTATAAGCTGAGAAACAAGGAGGCTGTGAAGGAGATTTCAAACTCAAGGTGTGCTGGTTGCTCTGGTACTAGATTGGGAAAGCTGGACTGATGACTGCACTAGCATGGTGATGGCAGCAACAATTTCGTGGAGCGTGTTAGCAATGACCAGCATTGCAACAACGCTGGCTGTGGCACTAGTGTGTGCAGGATACTATGTGTAGAGATGCCATGACTATTTTTCCACATGCTTTTGCTGCACTGTCCTCCACCTGCCCCCTGTATGAGTAGAGAAGATTATACATTTCTCGTTAATCACCTCTGACGTGCATTTGGCTTCTTATCTGTGAGAGTAGGTTTCTTAGAGGCTGCACCAACTCCTGCTTGCTGGAGATTTCAAAGTATATTCACCAAATATCTTTCAGATAAGAGAGAAATTTGACAGCCTAAAACTGTAACCATTTTTCTTTACCACTTGAGACCTGTAATCTCTATAGTAGGGAAATATTTAAAACATTTTGATAATCAGTGTGATCCTCCTTTTATCAGCTTCTGAGCTTCCCGTCACCATACTTAACTTTTGCTACAGGAGTACAGCATTAAAATAAATACTTTCTCACATAGTGTGAGAAATGTATTTCTCCTAAAGATATTTGCCTTATTTGACTAAGATGAACTTCTTATTGCCCTCCTGTACATTCTAGAATACCAAAATAACCACTCCTGAAAATATGAAAAGGCTTGCTGAATACTTATTTTACTGCACAAATATAACTCAACATCTACTGCTGAAAGTTTTTATTGTGTGATTTGAACTGAAGTGGGTTAACTGAAATAAAGACAAGTAAGTTCCATACTAAAAGACCAATTGTTTGAGAGTATTGAACTGAAAATATTTTAAAGTTATCTTTCTACCAATGTGTTTTAAGTAAGCTTGGTTAAAGTTAAAGAAAAAATCAATGCAATAACTGGAACTGAAACCACCTTATGAAGTCTATGTAACATTAGTAAGGGAAGAATAAAAAAAAAATTCTGTGGCCTATTGCAAGCAGTATTAGAGACTTGTAGTATTTTTGTTTAGCATAAATTCACGGTTTATGATACCCTGTAATTTCAGTAAGGATGTTGGTGTTCATTTTCTAAAAGTATGTTTCTAGCCTTGTAAAGAAATGTTTGAAAATCTGGATCTCAAAAAAACAAATAAAAAAAGCCCATCAAAACCCACAAAGTAAATCTATATTTTCATTTATTATTATTGCAGAACTTTAAAGTTCCAAAAATTCTAAAGCCTCATTCATGACATTCAATGATAATGACAATAAAAATTATACTGGTGACTGGGTTGTTATTTCTTATGCAAGACTGAGACAATAAATGAGTACACAGAAGTATTTTGTGATGAATGCTATCTTTCCACAGAGTTTAAAAATAAATGTTCCAGTTTTAGCTGATCAGGAGTCCACATAAATACGTAGATTCTAAGGCCAGAAGGGAAAGTGTTATTTTTTTCTAGCCAGTTCTTCTGGATATATAAGCTGTAGAACTTTTCCAAAAGTAGGAATGAAGCCAATTTTTTAGAAAAGTATTGAACCTGACTTTAAACATTCAAGGCAGTTGCAAATCCCCATCCCCTGATAAATTACTCCAGCTTTTAATTACTCTCATTGCTAAAAAATTGCATCTCATTTCAAGAACTTATCTGATACTGGTTTCCTGATATGTAATGTTATACCTTGGTCACCAAGCTTAAAAAGCACTATCCTGCCCAACTATTTAACAGTACTTGATGTGTGACAAGTTTAAAGCAAAGGCATAAAAACATGCTAAGGTTGTAAGCTGCAGTTAGAAGCCAAAGAAGCAGGCAGATAGAAAGATAACTAGGCAAATGTAGTTTGTTTCACACATAGGGAAGGGTAGGGAAATAGCACCCTTTCTAGACAATATGTCCTGTTAGGTCTTAGCTAAACAAGCATTAAATTTTGTGGACGCTATTAAAGTACTTGACCTAATGACCATGGAGCCAGCTGTCTTGTCATAGCTAGAAACGAGATTTTACTTCAAGAATATCATACAAGAAAAGAAAACATTCCTTAGGTTGGGCAGAACACAGAACTTCCCAGATAACCCTTGCTTTTGGCTATTTTTCAGGTCCCATCCTCAGCCTTTTATTGCTTTGGCTCTTGCCTGCGCAGTAGGGATGGAGGATGAAGCTCAGCAGCTGTGAGTTAACAGCCGGAAGCAATTTTCATTGATTTGTCCTTCTCTTTGTGATCTTCCACTGTAGCATCTCCAGGGCACATTACTAATTGTTTGCCCTTTACTTTGGGACCATTGGATTAATGGTATTATATAATTGCCATTTCTTCGTCATTAATACAATAATGATGTGATGAATTTCACAGCCAAACAGTCCTTGGCTCTCATTATAGGGGTAAAAAGAATCTTCCCATTTGAAAATGAAATTATCCCCATTTATTTCACCAGTTCTATCAAATGGGCTTGTTTCTGTTCTTTTGCAGCCTAGTTATAACCCACGGAGTTAATAACATTTGAGGAAAGAGAGGAAATACAGCAACCCAGTAACATGGCAAGCATTTTTATGACTGATCCTTGAATCATACAAGTCTTGTACTTCCCAGACAGCAGACTATGCCCACTTAGGTCAGATCAGAAGGATCCAAGCTTTCATACCTGACACAATGCTTATGTCACTACACAGGCACCAGAGAGCCTAGGTTTGGGTATTGCCCTGTTAGTGGCCACTTGGTCTTAATCAAAGTAGGAAGTGATACATAGAAGTTTTTCTCCTATTTATTGTTGTTTTTTCCTTGTGCAGAATTATTGATCTTGCCCCTGAGCAAGATGATTTCTGGACCCTTTATTTAAAGCTGCAGAATTACAGGAAATAGATGTGTTGCTCACTCTGCAGAGGTGGCAGGATAATTTGTCAATTAGGAATAACCAGTTCTAGAATGACTTTTATGTCTGTGCTATTTCTGAATCCTCTTTAATTAGATCTGCGTTCATCCATATATCAGCTGAGGCAAAAGATATTAACTATCCCATGGGTAGAACTTGGAATGAGATGAAATGCTGTTTGTATTGGACTGTAAGCAATGGGGAACCCTCAATTTTACAGTCAAAACATGTCTGTGAAGGTTGGGGTTTTTTTCATTTTTAATCTTGTATTTGAAAAGGAATTTGGTGCTACGCTGCCAGACTTGGATACAGAAGCTCTCTGTTTATCTCCTGAATGGGTATTACTTGGCTTGACAGCTTGACAGTTTCAGCCCTTGCCAATATGCCTCAGTCTCAATGAGAGGAGGAGATCACATCTGGTCATGAGGAGGATGAAGGACATGTTAAAGGCTGCTCAGTCCATGGCCTCTGGGTTATTTTGTGAGGTCATCTCCTAGTGAAAGATCACATAACATGGTCAAAGAACAGGAACTCCTTACACAGGATCGTCAGTTCTGAATGGGGTTGATCCCTGCAAGTATTTAAACACCTTGACTGTGGCCAGCCTACTTTATGTTTCTAAATGGAAAAAATTCAGAGTTTTGCTGTCTTGCTCTCCAAAAACAAGACTGAGTGGGGATTTCTTTAATTAGAAGTACTAAATCTGTGACTTTTCTCACCTTATATTTTTTCTTGATTTAGGGACAGGAATGAGAAGGCAAATACTTTTTCCTTGCATTTTAAAAAACAAAGTATGCTAAACATTAACACCTCATATTTCTTAAAGCTTTATATTCTTTTTTGCATGTTTTCTATGAATTAGAATTTATTTTTAAATAATTTAAAATTATGCAGCAACTAAAACGAAGACAGGAATATAGGAATTGAAAGGCTTCCTTAGCAGCCAGGCATTTTCTGGGCTAGTTACTTTATTCCTGATCCTTCTGTCTGTCACTAAAAAGAGTTTCCCATCTTTGTCTTAGAGCTGGCTTGTCACGCTTAGTTCCCTGAATGTCTCACTATAAGTGATTTTGCCATATTTATCCACATGCTGTAAGAAATCCTAAAAAGTAAAATAATATGTAGAAGGATTTTCAAAAGCAGACTTCTGAGTAAATAGCCCAGTGAAAATGGGTCATTTTAAAGAAGATTCAAATGTATTCCCAACAAGACATTAGAAAGCCTAATTTTACATGTTTACATGTACTGCCACAGTTGTACTCTTGGCAGAGGGCATTACCATGAAATTAAAACTAATTCAGGAATTTTCTAAAGTTTTGAAAGCTTCCCCATTGCCCATAAAGGTGGAATATTAGCAGAACACCAGAAATGTAATAGGTCCTGTATGGCATTTTTGATTTGAATGGTGAGCAGTTCTTAATCTCTGTTTATTGGTTCCCTGGTGCCAAAGGGAAGAAAGTCAGTCTGCCAAGTTCTGTTCCTTGATGTCTCTAACTCACTGTAAAGTCTTCAGCAAGTTATTAAATTTTTTCATTGCCACCCGTGTAATGGAGATAGTCATTATATGCCTCTTATTTGATTTGCTGAGATGGTGACATTTGTGGTAATGAATCTTCATAAACCACACCAAGTTCATTGATATGAGGTACTGTAAAAGGGCAGTGTGTATTAACAAATCTGGTGTATTTATCCTTATATAAACTGCCTAAACCTGCTTCAAAGGCTGCATGATGTTCTAACTCAGCTTTGCCTTTTAGTTTGGAAATGTACAATGACTGAAGAGGAGTAACTACCGATTCACTAGCATTACATCTACTAAAAACTCTTGGGAGAGAAGGGAGACTAAGGCACATAGTCTTGTCCATTCCTGCTAGGATATCAAGGGGCATTGCTCTACTTCTGTGGGCTACTGTTCAGACAGATAAGGCTTTAAAATATTTAACTCTTAAAATCAATATTTCATATCAGTCTCACACACTCTCTTCTCCTTCAGTTTCTTTTCCTACCCCTTTTTGTTTCCTGCTTTAATGTGTGTGTTGGCTTGCTTTTGTTTTTTTCCATCTGGTGACCTGAGAATTTTTTTCATTTGGTGTTTGAAATACTGCTTTGGCCATCCTTATGGCCAAGGATCTGTGAGACTGAGGTGTTCTGGGAACACATTCATGTCACTGATGAAATTCTTATGTGATTATGTAAGATAGTGTATGAAAAATTGGGGTAGGGATGTCAGAGCTCTGCAGTACAGCTAAAACAAGAAGAAAGGGAGCCTGATATATAGAAATGCATTTAGAATGCACTGAAGTAGATCCTAAGAAATGTTGTTAGGGAGAAACATGTTTAACTGGGGAAGGGAATATGGAATAACAGGTGCTTTTCCCTAACCCATGCCTACAATCCAATGTGTTCCAGTCTCCCAGCTTCTTTTTCCAACTCAGTTCTCGTTCAACAAATCAAAAGCAAACTTGTCTTAAAATGTTCTGCAGATATTAGATCCTGTCTATAGTGACAGCTGCGTAGACTATTAAAATATGATAATTCTCCTAATTGTGGCAGTGGTCTAGAATGGCAGTGGTAGAACAAAGTTTCTCATCCTTTTCTCGGCTCTAATCCAGGTGACACTTCTCTTTAGGCACAAGAAGCATTTTTCTTCTTTCAGGAGTTGGAGAACCTCTAGTGATTTATTTTATTTTATTGTATTGTATTGTATTTTATCTATTTTATGTTATGTTATTTTATGTTATTTTATTCGTCACTCTGACCTGGTTGGTCATAATTTGACTGGGAGTAGTAATTCAGAAAGCATGGCTTGTTTTGTATCCAGTGTTGCAACTATACTGATAAAACATTATATCCTTTTTGATTACTTCTGTCTTTTCTTAGAACAAGAGATTGTGTACAAAATTGGTGGGTTTAAATAGCCAGATATCAGAACATGGCTCAGCAGTTAATCTGAAACCATTACTGTATGATACATGTGTTCTCAGAAGGATGTTCTAGCAACCTCCTTTACAGTACAAAAGTAGTTTCTTGCATTCACCTTACACCCATACATCCCCACTTATTGGACTCCCTTCACGACCTCTGTAGATTTATTATAGAGCTTTTCATTAATAGTGTAAAGGCGACTTTTTTTTCTGCTTCACATGCATCTAAGATCATCTCACTGAAATTTTGACTACAGTTAGAACACTTGTTATTCAGTATAGTCTGTTTTCAGTGCAAGCTTTTCAAGAGCATTTACATGAGTTACTCTGTCTTTCTATTCTACTGTATTCTATTTAGGAATTCTATTTCCTTATCTGAGAATCACAATCTACAGTATCATTTAGAAAAAGAATAAGGATGTGGAGACAGACAAAGTGGGTAATTTTGCACGTAACGTTTAATTTACTGACAGCTGAATCTCTTTTGTAAAAGATACAAGAACATAACTGCTATTGAATAGAATTTCTGAACTTCCTTTTGTGTGCTAGCTTATAATGTTAAGCAAAGGAGATGGTACAAGGGCATGCAACTGCACTTAAATGTGAAATAAAATTATTCTGCACTGGTCATTTGTGTACTCTTTAGAGGACCATAAATTCTATCATGAGGTAGAATTCTGACTATTACGCTATTTTTGATGTTCAGGAGACATAATTTATGGTATATTACAGATTAGGACTGCATGAGAAGTTTGCTAAAAGTCTGAGAATCCTTAGCAGGAAATCGTATTTCTAAAGAATGATATGTTATGAAAAGCATCCCTCTTATTCGCTGTCACAAGAAAGACAGAGTAAACCACAACCAGTAGCAGATCTGGATACTGGTGTTTATTTAAGAACCAGGGAGTTTAGAGGTTTTACTCTACTTGATTATCTCACTCGATCACTCCCATCCCAGTATGACTTTCCCTAGGGCTTCACTTCCCTGTTCCTTGCAGGGAGATCACTGCTGATCCAGGAAGACTGGGCAGAAAGTTGTGTCAGTTTGTGCTGTGCAGCTGCTCACAGTTACTAGTCTTAGGTATTATTGGCCAAGGTCCTTCAGCATCTCCCAGCATTTGTCTCCAGGTGCTCCCGGATCTGCAGGGTGTTTCCCCACTTCTAGGATCTTTCCTCCAGCCAGGATCTCCACCATCTTTCCAGGTCCTCTTCTTCTTTGATACCACTTCTTTCTGGGAACCCAATCTAAATAGTCTATGTGCAGAAGCACAACATGTGATCAGCCTCCCAAGTGGTGGTTCTCTCATGCCTCTCTATTAATTTGAGGATTCAGGATGTGCCGCTTTTTTAGTCCAACTGTTAACAAAATTTACAACCAGCCTATAACAGTTGCAACAAGTAAGTGGCATGCTTCTACTTGAGAGATTGAAAGTTCATTTTCAGACATTCACCCCCACACACATACACCCAATTATCTGCTGCCTGTTACTGTTAGCAATTTAAGTATTTCTTGCCTACAACATTCACCTGCTCATGAAATGTTCAAATGGTGCCACTGTAGTTTAGTGTTGTGCGTTGTCTGAAATCCTACGAGTTCAATCGAGCCAGCAGTTAAGAATATTATGCAGCAGCCACAGAGGAGCTTTAGATGTATGCAGATTAAAACTGTTCCACTATTCCACTGGTAGAGTGGAACTGTACTTATAAATTTTCTGGTTAAGTCCAGACAGAATATATTCCACATCTGATCTTTAGGAAGTTATCACCATGATATAATGACAGTAGTGACAGCAGCAGCCAGACAGTTAAATCTTTCCTGGTACAATGCAAATACACCTTTGGGAGAGCATACGTAAGGTCAGATCTTGCTTTGTTTAATTCTTTCAGAGGAGATGATTGTAGTGTATAGTCAGAGGACCGAGCTCAGATAAATGGGAAGAAGGGTTATGAGCATGAAGTAGAATAATAAAATTATTATTTGGGATGAAAAGATAAGTGTCAAAGACTAAAGTATACCAGCTCTTCACTTGTATAGATACTATTTTCAAAAAAGCAGAATATGATTAGTATTTGAAGAGAAAACATTGAGATTAAGAAGTGACTTTTCACAGCAGAGAATAAACATTAGTAGACAGACTTTCTGAGACAGATAGGTTAGTGAAATAAGGATGGTGGGCAGTCAAGAAGAAATGTCATACTGCCTCAGGAAAGTCTTCTAGGAAAAGAACAAAGTCAAAATAGCCATGACTCCACATGACTATGCTTTGTTGAATCTTCCACTACCAAGCGCCCTTGAGAACAGCCAGTGGGATTACCCTTTTTACAACATTGCTAAATGGTCCAGCACAAGACCCCTAAGGATGCCCTAAAATGAAACTATTCCTGCCTTGGAAGTGCAACTTAAGGCAAAATATGCCCTGCCCCTTAAATAAATACTTAAAAAGCTTTTTTTTTTCATTGTTTTGCTTTCTTTTTTTCTTAGATGAGGAGGGATAGACATTAGTATTGGGGGAGGGAGGGTTCCACATATGAGTGATGCAAAACTCTTTTTTTCCTAATGTGTTTTCCCTAAAATGCTGTTTCTTTCCTCTTCAGTGTTTTCCCTTCTTCTTCTGTCACTGTGATCCCTCTTATCAGTTATCTCCTTCATTCTCTTAATTTCTAATGATCTCTGTCTTCTGTTTCTATAATAAACTTCATATTCCTTGCTTTTACAGTTGATTTTCTAGTCCTTATTTTTGCTCTCCTCGACCCAACCCTTTTAAATGCCCTCATCTTTCTTTGTCTGTCTTGTGGTTTTCCAGTTTTTCATCCTCATTACTTCCTTCTCTCTAGCCTCTGGCTTCCATATCACATCTTTTGTCAAAAATACTCCATATTTTTGATAGATCACCACTTACTTCGTTCTTGACTATACTGTCATTTTATTGCTGACTGAGACTGGCTTTCAGGTCACTTACCATCATCATAAAGTGATTTGCCCTAGGGCCTGAGCTCACAGAAAGTGCCATCCTAGGCGGAAAAATGGCTGTGTTGAAATGGCACCTTCTTGCCCAGCAAAGCTGCTTCCTTCCTCTATCAGTTTCATATGTTGATGTTAGCAGTAAGCGTATGTACCTGCATGTTATCTCTGCATAGCCATCACCAGTGATAGTAAGTAAACCATTCTGCAAGCACTGGGTTCGGGCTGGTCAGACAGACCTGAGCATAAATTGGTAAGATACTGCTAGAATCACAGGAGCATGAACTAATTCCTGTGGCTCTTCCATTAAACTCTCCAGATGATGAAAGAATGTACAGAGAGTTTGTGATCAAGATGACTAGTAAAATGATAGAACAGTAGAAAAGAAGGTGAAAAACCTCCAATAATTTCTAAGAGGTTACGTAAAGAAACAGAACTGTTGTGGGATACATTTTCTGAATTCACCCAAAAGAGATTAAAATCTTCTAACCTCTGAGGAGAACTGCAAATGGATCCCTGCAACACCACATCCTGCTTAGTGGCCAGCTCTGGTGGAACAATGTCCTTTTCCATAGTCAGTAATACAAACAGGTGCTTTTTCCCAGGGGTTGCATTTCCAGGCCCCAGACTCTGTTCAAAGAGTCCTATAGCGAAAACACAGCAGATCTGATTCTGGACGCTTCAGCCTGGTTGCTCACAGTCAGCACAACTCCACAGTGATCTGCACATGTGCGTGCACAGCACTGTGCATGGATGCACAGTGTCCAAAGTCTCCAGCAGCCTTACAATGGCCCTGCAGAAATACCTTTCAAAGGCAGTACAGAAGAAACTGAAAGATGAAACAGAGCAAGCAAGCACCTGGCTGTGGTATTGCTGATGTGTATGGTGGCAAGTACTGACATTAGACTTTAATTAGCTTATCTCCTATATAAATAATGTGAAATTTTCTGAACTCTTAGATGGTCAGGAAATAAATAATGTTGCAATTCACTTTCCTTTAGAAACACACAACACTGGGAAGGATATATTAGTATTACATTGAAGTAGCTTCAGCTCTCCAGGTATCCTGCAACACCATAAGAAGCAAATAGTTCCAAGTGAATAACTCATGATATTTCAGCATTTTGTATCTAGTACCTGTCCTGCTTTGTATTAGGCTGAGCTGGATCTGCTGTGATTTTGGAGGTTAACTAAGGATACCTGATATTCATCTACTTTGCCTGATGAACACCTTTCTCAGCTGCAAACTTTCAGGTGTGAGATTACCTCCAAAATGGGCTTCATGAGTGTCTGTTGCTGGCTGATTTTAGAGTATACAGCAGGTTGCTTCAGGAGCAGAGAGATTTTATTCATAATAGCTAGGAGTCTTCCATTGCTTGTTTAGCTGTTCTTCATTGCTCTATCCCTTCTTTATTTGGAGTACATTAGCTGACAGCAACTGGCTGTACTTGTTTGCAAGATTTGCTTTTATTTTCAAATGTTGTATCTTGTTATCTTTGTTTTTAACATCATGATTTAATTTTTATTGCTTTGTGCTTAGACACCTCTAAATAAATGTTTTTATGAATAGGCTAAATAAATTATCTCCCTGCCCCCCATTTCATTTCTGTGGGCAGAAATAACCTTGGCACAGGGTGTTCCAAGGATTATTGATTACTGGAGCTGTGCTTCAGGCCATCGGCTCCTTCAAGCCAATTATTAATACCCTGTATGTTAGCAATTATTGGAAAAGCGGTGAATGCATTTGCTGTGCTCTCTGAACGCTTTTCCAAAACAGTAAGGTGCTGGCAACAGTGGCTAACTAAATCACAAGTGGAGGGAGGGAGTTCTAGGTGAAAAGTCACCCCTTTGGGCCAGGTGAGGAGAGAGGTGGTTTAGACCTTCACCTGTAATGTTAAGCCATAATGAAGTATAGAGTAACAATTGTTCCATGATCCACGGACCTAATGAAGGTTGATTTCCTGCAGATCTGTGTGCTGCATTCCTTAAACACACCATAACGATGTATTCAACTCCTTTTGTGTTCCCTGAACGCTCCTACATCCCCTGTCTTTTTGCCTGAGAGAGCGGCAACATGTGCTGTGGGTGCCTTTAACCTATGCATATGCTGATAGACCGCTGCCTCTGGATGGAAAAAGCTTTAATTCCGCTTCCCACTACAGGACACAGCTTGAGTGTTTCTCCTGTATTCAGTTATAGTCTGGCAAATTTGGCTGAAATTAGTGGATGAGGAAAAAATATAATATGAAGAAACTAATAGCTGAATGGTCAGCTGAACAGACAACACAAGCATGTGAACTATACTTTCTTAGGAAGGCAGGCCAAATCAAAAAATTAAGTTATGTTACGTAATTGTCAGACGTATCTGTCTATAATCCTATCAAAGCTAGAAATAAAAACAATGATGTTCCTACTTTGCAAACAGCAGAAATCCGCAAATAAATGGCCTTGTGTTATGAATGAGGAATAAAGCAATCTCTGCAGGCACTTGTGACAGCTCTGCAGAACTTCAGTGTGGCTGTGATATGGGAGCAAAACCAGCTCTAGAGTACTGTTCATCTTGTTCCTGTTCCACACACAGCCTGTTATTTCACTGTTGGTATTCTCCAGACATTAAAGTCCAAGCATCAGTAACAGGCTGTCTGGGTCAGAGGTTACAATTCCCTGCAAGCTGCTGCTGAAGAGATAAGGGTATGAACTAAGGAGAATGGAAGTTGACTGCAAAACCCCCCCAGCCTGGTTTTCCTGGAGGAGCTCTTGTCTGTATGGTGTGTTTCTACTGCACAAGTTCTTTGAAAACAAAGATGGCATAAATTATTTAGGCAGGACAGCACTGCCCACAGCCACCACGTGACTTGCATATAAAATCTAAGTTCAGGCTCATAACTTCTGATCAGAAGTTGTCTTTGAGGTGTCCACAACCACCAAGATCAACTGACTTGGAAATACAAGTGGGGTTTCAGTCACCCTTTTTTTTTATTATCGTGGTACTAAGTGTTACGGGGTCTTCGTTAGTTATTAAGAGTAACACCTGAGTATACTGAAATATATAGTGTCCTTGCCCATCAATTTTGCCACTTCGTCAAATCCAGCCTCTTTGGTCTTTTCAGTCCAGTGTTTTCTCTCTCATGTGGTGACAGGACCTAGCACTAACTAGCCAGAGGTCTATAAAAGTTTAAACTTTCTTATCAGTTTCTGATTATGCACTGTGATACAATAAATATCTGTGTTTAAAAACTGTGTGAACCTGCTTCAGCAAACCTGAGCTCTGCAAACATGCAGCTCTGGGAAAACACGTCATTCTCTGACAATCTGTGATGTTCTTTAAAACACAAGAATGGATTCTTATTACAGTAACTTCAGGACAAGCCAGGAGGTCCAAGCTCCTTCTCAGTGCTTTCCAGCTTCTGTATATAGCTATTCATTCTTGTATCTCATGCTTCCTCCTATGCCTGGCCTTACATAGATGTATAAAGCTGGCAATGCAGAGGAGCTGTGACTCCCTCCGTTTACTTGTTTGTGCAAAGACCAGTAAGAACTGCAGTCCCTGTTGTCTTTTGGGAAATAGCTGCTACTCAGCCCAGATGGAGAGGAGAAAGCAAAAGGCTGGCTATAGTTTCCATATTTTCTATCAAAGACAAATTGAGAAGACAGCAAATGCAGAAATAACTGTACTGCACAGGCAGCTACTGTGCAGGCAAGACTTAGACTTTCTGGAAAAGGCAGATTTGCTGGATATGCACTATGTAGTTAGAGTTCTGGCTCCCTCTTTGACTAAGCTGTTGGTTGTCCATAAATCATGTATGGCCAACGATGTTTTGTCCTATAATGAGCATGTCCTTTCACAGAGTTCAGACAGTGTGTCTCAGGCACAGTGGATCTGATTCACTGGTGTCCTCTTGGCCTCCACACCATTTAGACATTTAGGATAAGACTGTATCATAGACAAGTAGCTCACTGATTTGATGCACTACTTGTCTGCACAAACACAATTAACTATTTTAGAGCTTGTTGTTTTCTATGAACTCCCTTCCCTCTCACTAATGAATGGAAATGCAAATGAAAGACTAAATTGCAAGCGAGAGAGTCTGTTCTTAGCCTATGCTTCAAAACTATCCCAAGGGTAATAAAATAAAAAGATCTGAGTAGAGCACATTCATTCCAAAAACAACTTGAAGGTGGATAGAGTAAGTGAAGATAAGAGAAACAGAAGAAGCAGCTGCCTTGAGTCATCTCATTCTCAGATGTAAAATAAAAACAGTATTCTTGCCTCAGGGACATTTTCACAGACTGAGGAAAATCTGAACTATTTGTTTTTGGGGAAACCTATCGTTATAATACATATTGAAGAGGCACTGTGAATGTCTCTTCAACACTGTATCACATGGTCTTTAGGATGTAGTTGACGGTGATCTACGCAAAAATTTGTCCTCTTCTATACTGAAATAGATGTGCCTACACGCTTGACAATTGGTGTCCAAAGCCTCTATCCTGTCTTACATGGACCTAAGTGTTACCAGTTTCTCTGTATGACTAAGTCACATCTGCTCATGTATGTAACTGTCATATTTGTCAAAGCTATATTTATTGGAAGGAAAAAGACCTTGCTTACATAAGCCTTGCATCAAGACGAACACAGTGAAACCCATTTCAACACCGTTATTTCTGGTTGTTGTGAGAGTTCTGTATGACCACATTCTACTTGCCATCATTAACCAACAGTGGTGGCCCAGGCAAAGTGTCCTTAGATTAAAAGCTTGCTTAAGCATTTGAGATTTGGATTGGCGATAGGATGTTAATCAAGGACTGATGCGCCCTGCTGGGACTTAACATCTTATCAGGAAAACATATGGTTGAGCCAGGTATTCTCAATGGTCAAGGTGATGTAGAAGCGTCAGTGTCATTCTGAGAGGACAGTAGGCCTCCATGCAGGAAGTAGGACTGCTCAAAATAAACACATTGCTGGTATACATCTGAAAACTCCATCCTAACACAGAAAATGTAGTTGTCTTGTGTTCCACAGCACCTTAGTTACCTTGGTTTCTTAGCATTAGTAATACCAAGGGCTTGCTATTTGCAGCTCTGTAACCTTTCACCCAGGCTGCTGTAGCAGTGCTTTCCAGAGCCTCTCTGGAAATTTTTCCTTTACTGTTCTCTGTTCTTATTCCCATACTGTTTTTCTCATGGCCTGGCACCTGCAACCCCAATAGTGCTGTTACAGCAGGTTTTCCTATGGAAAGGAACTATCACTGGCATGAGAATCACCCCTGCTTCCCCTCCTTTCCTTACTTCTTGTTTTGTAGACTTCAGTTCACATTAGAGAAAATGTTGATAGCAAAGTAGGTAACAGTCAATAAATATTATCATAGCTGGAAACTAAGGATAGAAATTAATACAAAGAGTGGTACCGCAATCCCAGTGAGTTTTAAAGGAAATTTGTCTCTACTGATATGCTTTTTCTGGTTTGAAGTTGAAGTCATTAGACGCCAATGGGTTCCAAATAGTTTTCATTCAAATTCATAAATTCAGCAAAGGTTTATGCAAAAACATGGCCCAGGTTTGCTAAGAATTTGCACACAGCAGATAAGGAGTCTCTCTGACCACTCCAGGTAGCTTCCATCTTAAAATAACTTTAGATCTGAGGCAATAAATATCATCAGATGTCTTGATGCAATTTGAAGCATATTGAAATAACAAATTAGATTAATTTCAGTTTATTATCCTTTCTCTACTTGATGAGTTGATCATCTACATGCCTTTAGCAGTTCCTATTGGATCCTTAACCATACCTACTTCAAAGATAAAAAACCTTATCATCTTAAAAACATCTGGAGTTGCTCCCTTGACAGCTAAAAAGCAAGCTTTCAAAACCTCTATTATTCAGTTTGTACTGAATGCAGTGATGAACTTTATGATTAGAAAGGTTTTGAGATTTGTGGCAGGGACACTGGAATATAGGGGGATGCAGGTCTAGAAAAGGAGGTGACAACTAAATCACTTCCAAGTTTGCTTTATGCTACTCTATGGACACTAAGCAAAGGTACTTCAAGGACTGGTTTAAGTTTTCTTTAATCAAGATAATGAAACTTTACCTGTGGAATGGGATAGAAACAGCATCCATACAACTTCTAGGGAAATGAGTCAGATTTTTGAGGCAAGAAAGTACCACTATATATAGTCTGTCTTTCAGCCATAAAATCCTGAATCAAACTCCTGAAACTTCTGGTTTGAGCTAGTGAATCCATCTTGGAAATACAATCAAATTCAGCTACTGGAAATAGGCACAACCTGAACTGAACCACATCAGTACACAGTTAGCATTAAAACAAAATGCTACCTGCTTTCCAACCTGTCTTTTTCTAGTTTCATTGCCAGTGATTGGAGTTTAGCCATGAAGTATTTTTCTGCTTGATTAAAGAATTTTATGATGAGTTCTAATATTTGCCCAAATTTTTTGTTTATCTGCTCTGGGTCACCCTTGTAATCATCTTTTTTTTTTTAATTTAAGTAAATTTGAGCTTCATAAGTCATTCACCATAAACATGTTTTCCTGTCTTCAAATCATTCTTTTGAAGGGAAGTGAGGAATGAGAACACTGTTATGTTTCCATAACCCTGACTACTGTGTCAGCCCTGGGGTTTTCTAAATAATTCCTGGCCTAGAAATTAATAATTGCCTAGAGGAGAAAACTATCTATAAATATCCAGTGGAGAACAGTCTGAGTTCAATGTGTCACTGGTCACTTCCCCACCACACACTGTGTATCTTGAGGCTTCACGTAGAGCTGGACAAGACATCACAGCACATTCTGAAGGGATATAAGCAAGGAAGAGCAAGAGTACTTCCACGGGACTCCTTGCACTTCTGGACAGAGTCTGTTTCTTTTTCATATTTTTCAGCAAATTCACAAGATGGTTGTCAGAAAACAGGTAGTACTCCAGTGAATTTTCAGTGCTCAAAGTTTTTATCTGAACTACTAAATTCAAGAAATACAACATACAACTCAAGTGTTGAATAATTGCTAAGTGTAAAACAGCAGTTATAATTCTATTCTGTTTGTTGCTGTAATGAAAGACAATAACACAAAAACTTTAAGATCAAAAAAGCTTGTTCCAACTGGATTCTATAAAAGTGATAAATATTAAGATGTACTACAGAGTATGAAATTTCTGTAAGTTGAAAAACTCCTTATTTATATATTAAATCCAGAAAATAATTTTAGCATAATTTTTCAAATCTAAATAGTGAAACGGAGCCTTTAGAAGAAACAGGTGGAAGAACTGTTGCCCTGAGATACACATCAAGTAACGAACACTCTCAGACTTGTTTCAAGGACTCTGCAAATGCCTACGAGGAAAAACTTTGCTAGCTGAATAGTGGGGAAAAGAAGATTTAGGTAGGAATCCAAGAATGTACATTTTCTACTTTTAGCTTCTTTGAATGTATTCTGTATTCTCTGGGCATTGTTTTTAACTAAAAGACAGTGGTGAACTAGTTTGTGTAAAGACTCATGAACTGTGTCCTTAAGTATAACTAAACAAGTGGGACCTGATGGGTCTGGAAATCTCAGTGGAATGAAACTTTTTCCAACAGACCAAGTGGTCTCTCTTTAGACCCTTGGAGTACTCAGGGGGCTCAGGTTGTTCTTCAGCTCAGGACAACAAAGGTATTAAGTAATTAGTGGCCTGTGTAGTACAGACTCATCCTTGCATTGGCTTTTGCAGCATAAATTGTTGTCAATTTCTGTTTTGTTCTCTGTGTTCCAGGTATTTTCTGACCACCAGAATATTCAGACGGAGTCACATTCCTAACTGGGCAGGATTCCCTGTGTTCCACTCGCTAGTTTGTCTACCACTTCCTGTGTAAGTAGAGGTGACTATAAGGTTCTCCATACCACATCTGGTAAGTTTCAACACTCTCAGTACTCCTAAGAATTCTCTTTTAGGTCACCCAGTATCTTGCGGGAACCTGCCAACGCACAGCATGTGATGTGATGTTTGTGCTGAGATAAGCTAGTACGGACATATTGTAATTGGTGCTCTGCAGGCACTATTGATGAAAGGTAATCACAGTGAAATAGTTGGACTAATGTGATAAACACAACAGAAGCATTACTACTGGCTCTACTAAATGTAAATGAGGTCTGGAATCTATAATTACTGATCTGTTTTTAATCAAAACAATATGATCTGAAATACTTAATTTTGTAAGTATTTCCCAGAGAGCAGTTTTCATCTTAGAGTTATTTAAAGCACTGTTCAATAATTAGAGATTTCTATTCATCTTTTTACAGAAGAAAATATACTGATAATAACACTAATTGCATTTTATGCTATTCCCATATCATAATCTCAAACAGAATGGCCTTAAAGTTTCCTTCTAAGGATTGACTACCAATAATGTGCCCAGGCTTCTGTTCTGCCTGAGCTTGGTGTGGCTGAGCTGCCAATCACAGGCTTGCCATAAGCCTCATGAAGCCACAATGAAGCACAAGGCAGTGTAAACACACAGGAATGAAAAAGCTGCAGATCATATATATACCTATTTTATATTCTTTATCATCCATTTGAGGGATGCTCCTGGACTTAAACAGATTTTATTTATCGTGTCAGCATCCTCTGTCCTCTAAGCGTGTACTACCAGAACCCTACTTGTTCAAATACAAGAAAAAATGCAATTACAATTTATACCTAAATTTTCATCAATTCAGGTACTCATTTCTGGTGATATATTAATACAAGCTCATCAGTTATAACTAGGTATCAAAATTGGCATTAGGTGTGAGTCTTTCACATTCACAAGTGTATTGTCTGAAATCAAGGAATATGTGGGCTCTTTAGATCAAGATCTAACTATATTCTCTTCTAGCAACAGAAATCAAATGTTGCTCTTAACAAAAGAAAAGGAACGGAGCAACATTCTTTTCCTCCAACTGTGATTTTCATATGCTGACCTTAGTCATGAAATCTGCCCAGAAAAACCCTACAAGTCCAAGATGGGTGTAGAGGAATGCAGGAATTTTGTAGCTGTACTGAATGCCATACAGGAAACCTGGTTGGAAATCTTTTAACAGAAAAACTTTTTGCTGAAGAACACATTTATCAAAATGCAGTCTGGAAATTAATTATATTAATATGATTGAAATACAGGTTTCCCAATTACCAGATGAAGTGTTTTGATTTTTTCAAACTGGAATCATGTTTTGTAACATAGCCAAAGAAATCCTGGATATCAGGTTTTGGTGTTGATATGTAATGGACTTTTTGTCTCCTTTTTGTGTAGTTTCATACTCTTCCAATATGAAGGAACAGTCTCTCTGGACTTCAGATTTTGGCACAAAATATATTTCTAGCCAGACTATAGTACTGAGTATTGTTCAATTTTTATGTATGGAATAGTGTGTTTTAAAGTAAGTTTGGACACACAAAAAACTGATTAAATCCCCTTAGTATGTTTTTGTTTGAGTCAGCTGTCACTGGCTTGTGAGTGTTCTTTGGAACCAGTGCTTTCCTATGCTACATGTTTCTTCCGGAAACATGACAGGCTTTTGGATTGTGTCACCAAGAGCAAAGAACGAAAAGACAGAAGGAAGAAAGCTCCATTCATTGAAATTTTCTGCAGTTCTGAACACAGAACTTAAAATATCATTTCCAATAAAATCTAAATACCCCTTCTCCCCCGTACAGCTAACCAAAATAAAGGTGCTGGAAACACTCTGGATATCAGAACTGTTTTCCCAAAATTTCATAGTTGTCACCACCATTCTGCTAACACGTCACAGCTTGAAAGCATGGATTATGTACCAAATTTTCCACGTGGTCCAAGAGTCTGAAAGCGGAGACTGCAGCTTCTGTTGCAAGTCTCTCTCTACCCTACAGGTAGCTCAGCTTTATTTACCATGAAATATAGGGCATCCTGTTAGTGTAATTTTTTTCTTACTTTCCAGTTGTCTCTTAGGAAACTAGCACTTAGTCTACACAAGCTAGTTTCTGATTCATGTCATTCATTCTTAATGTTCTTTCCATGTTTTTTTGTTTGTTTGTTTTATCCAGACTTTTAAATTTTTACTTTAAATTAATAAGAACTTGGTGGAGAGGTCCATGTTGTCCCCATGTTGTCTACTCTGTCTCTGTTTCTTACACTTCTCTTTGTCTCCATTCTCAGTAATTAATGCTTTTTGTCTAAGCCCGTTTAATCAGATTTCTGTCACATTTATCCCATTTAACATTAGAGTAAATGCCAGTCAATTAAAGACAATTACTACTGGCTTCCAGAGGTTAGATCAGATTTTGCCCCTCATTGTTAAAGCACTGTCTGAAAAGGCATCCTTCCTTGGATGTCATGAAAGAAATATCTCATTGAATGTTTTCATTAAAAGCTAATTCAATCTAATATTAAAAATCCAAATGACAGACTAAGACAGATATCTTCAAAATCCTATGTGCCTTAGACTTAAGGTCTCTCATAAGCGTTGAAGAAATTATACCTAATTTATCCCAGAGTAATTACACAGATGAAGTGTTCATTGGCACCTCAACTGAGAGTCTTAAAGCAATTTTGTAGCTACATTTCTGTATGATTATGGTCATTATTATGTCATTCATTGACATTCAGGACGAAGAAAATAGAGTAGAATTTGATGTTGTCTTCAATATCTGTTTTCATTTAAAAATTGAAGTATCATTAATTTTTTCAATACAAACCAGTCTCTTAAAATGGAATTAGAGGTAGTAAAAAAGCTATATGAACTTCTGTTTATTAACTAAGCTTAATCACTGAAGCTTTACCATCAGTAATTATTACAGGTCAGAACTTTTTAGGGTCTGTATTGCTCAGGAAATGGATAATGGGATGCAGAGCCTTTCCCTCTGAAATTGTTGGGTTTTACCTAGTCCAGGTTCTTGCTTACCAAAATTTGTTCACTTTCTGATAGTTATTTAATTACTTGGTTTAAAATCCAATTTAAGGCCTTTCTAGTCCAGTCTAGATGGTGATGTGTATTTCTAAAGGAAAGACATTTTTCCGGTGTCTACTCTTCTTCAAACAATACCTGTACTTCCATTTGCTGCGAGAAGAAAAAAAGAGAATTATAAGTGATTGATAGTCACTTTCTAGTTGGTTTTTATACTTGTATGGAAACAGTTTTTGAAACAGCTAAATAACATTCATCTGGATTCCAGCAACAAGTGGTGAAAATGGTTCTCCCTTCCTTTGGTACGTGTAGCCCTACTAATGTGACAAAAGTGGGCAAGGGGCTGGCTGAGATTAACTTGTTTAAATGGCCTGGCAGAAACCAAAGCAGAGTAAGGTACTGTTGGGGAAGACATTTTGAAGACTTTGCAGATGAAATGCAGTCTCCTTTGAGTATTCAGTTAGTTACACCTTACCTTAGGAACTTAATGAAGTATTGCAAAGTGCTCAGCTGTTTATGGAAATGCCATGCAGTGTGAGGGTGAGAGGAAATGCCTACTGAGGCCATTAAAGTATGGCTCCTTCTGGTTCCCTCTAAGTGAAGCTTCCACAGAGAGAAAAACTATGGAGCATCTCACAGCACACTGAATAATGTTTGTGCACACTTCTCCAGCAAGACAACATCAGTACCGGAATCTTAAGACTTCTGTTGTTCAGGGAAAGGTTATATGTTACAAAGCTGATGAGAATTTCTGTATGCTGTAACACAAGCAAGCAGAAATGTGTTCTTTCACTGCTTTTATAAGTATTTCTTCAGGCTTAATGTATTTTTTATAGTAGTGACCCTGGTACAACAATAACAAAATTTTCATTTGTATCTGGTATGGCAGAGGGAAGGTTTTGGTGATAGTCTATAAGTCGCGCATTTTATGAACTAATAACTGAAATATAAGCATAGCCACAACCTAAAATTCATGAGGATTATACATACAGTCCTCCAGGATTTAGTGGCCAAAGGATCTCCTTATTTTTGGAATTACCCTGGAGTAAAACATAAAGTAACACCATCATAGAGAGACAGTGACTTCTGTCTCAGTGCCCTCCCTGCTCCTCCCCCAAGGCCCTCAAATTTTCTACTTGGTAAAAGTATTGATAGAGTCGATCTGTGAAAGGCTTTGTCTCTCTTCCTGTGAAATGGAGATCTTGAGGTTTTTCCCACTGTACATTCACCAAAAAAAAACTTTTGTGGTTTAATCACAAGAAGAAATTGAATTTTCTAGGAATGGATTGATTAGGGCATTCACTAGTGATGTGAGAATTCTGAATTATGTAAGAAATAATTTGGAGACTTGAGCTGGCTCTGTCTGTCTCTCAGACTCCAGATCCCAAACTGGGCCTGAAAGACATTTATTGAAGGATTCATTAAAACTCATGTATACCATTGAAAAGTTTGTTTTAACGAATTAACATTTCCAGACAAGAATATTTCACTAAAAAGTTACAAAGCCAACTTTCAGACTTTCTGTTATATTCTTTCCAGGCAGCTACAAAGGATCAACAATTTCAATATTTCTGATTAACTTTAAAGATGACTGAAATTTAGAATAAAATGTCATTATCTAATATATCCATAGCGGTGGTAGAACAGGCAGACTGTTAAAAATGGAACAATATAAAGCAAATAGCTGGTTAAAGATACTCTGGCCAACAATTTCCATGTTTCCAGTCATAACTGAATGCCAGTTCCAATAGAAATCAGAAACAGTTCCCTGGTGGTGCAATGCTGTAGATTATATATTTGGAGGAGTGTTTGACAATTTGGAAACATCTCTTTCCTCAATTCATTCCTTCTCAATTCCTATGGCCTAAAGTCCCACTGCATGCATGTTTTCTTCCTGCCTATACCTTGCCAAGGACATCCTGCTCATCAGTGCTGCCCTGTTATCTGATGAGTGCTCTCACTGCTGATTTTGTATAGGAATAGTCACGTCAGATCGAGCCACGGTTCAATCTTACCTCCATTCTTGGCTCTAACAGTGGCCAAATCCTGGTGTTTCAGACAGTCAATCCTCACTGAAAATATTATTGCCTAATTTATGGCACTATACGTGGAAGAAAGATTACCTGGCATGAATTTTGATCTCTTCAGCATCTGTGGCGATCAACTTATGCCTGGTGAATATCAGTACACCAAACAGTGAATAAACTGCTCATGTTCAGTTTGTCATTCTTCTCCATTCTTTTCCATTGATTTCATTCTTCTTCTAGAATAAGTAAATATATATGTAAGATGTTAAATTAGATAGAAGGTGTATAGGATTTAACAAGTGTCCTCCCTTCCCAGCCTCACCTGTACTGTGTTTTTCTTTATAGTTATTCTGAAGTACCAGTGCTCTGATGCTTTGACGTCTGTGTTGTGCAACACAAATTCTGGTGCTTAACAAATCAAAACCTAACATTGTCTCAGGCTGATATTTAAATATATGATCCTGAGTGGTACAGAGTGCGACAGGCTGAAATTAAACTGCATGATGATTTGCTGTTGCTGGTTTTAAGTAGACTCCCTTTTACTTTTTATGAAACACGCTTAATTCTCTTGTTATGGGACAGGATGCCAAAATAAGCTAATAGTTTGTAAACCAGTTATTCATTCAGACATAATAACTAACAATCCTGGAATTTTTCCAGAGCATTAAATTTGACATACCCCTAGGAGTAGGTCACATGCAGTGAACTATTCAGGCAGAGGGGAAAAAAAATTAAAAAAACACAAATTCCAGAAAAATCTAAACAAAACATTCTAATACTTCCAAAAGTGTTATTGCAATTTTTCATGTTGATTAATAAAGGAAATAAGAGCTATTTAAAAAAAATATATTTAGGTACCTATATACTATCTGAAATCATTGCTTTTAGGTTCTTATTTGCCATATTTGCCCACTACAGCTGGAATGAATAAATCATCTAGAAAATTTGTGTAAATTGCAGTAGTTATGGTGCTTTAGTTCACCTTAAGACACTGAAAAGCTGAGTTCCAACATCCTCTTTCTGATTTATAGTACGGATGTCAGCTATATCCATGAGATATTCTGATTTTCACCTTGTTCAGTCTTTCTGATGAATTAGTTTTGTTTTGGAATAAATTGGGGCAAATTGAAAACAACTTATCTTTTTAATAACATGTCAAGTTTATTTCACGTGTCATATGGTGCTGTCCATCTCTAGATCTCATATTGGTATAATTCCATTATATTGTGGAAGTTGACTTATTCACAGTTTATTGCTTAATTATAGTGTATTCAAGCCCTGTTAACATTCAATGTATCCCCAGCCTTAGCTTTTACTTCTGTAAGTGCTTCCCTGGCAGGCTGAGATGCAGCCTTCTCTAAAACGAAATATAAAGATTGCCTTGCATTATTCTGCTGCTACAATTTGGAAGCAGCAGGTTCAAAGAACTCTGAAAGACATTGCTGACGATGCTGGCTAACCACACTTGACATACCATCAAGAATTCCGGTTCCAATTTGCTTGTTTCTAATTAGAGAAGAAACTCAAGAATGGGCAGGGACACCACCCCACCCCCACCCCCCCGAAGATATGCAAATTAATGCAGACGTTAGTAATATGCTCATTTTTAATCAGTCAGCCTTTGTCAGTGTAACCTGTCAGTAATCTGTGGTACTGCAGTCTTGCACTACAACCTACACACGCCACTGACCTCTCATTCCAGTCACCCCTGCTGATTCACCACACAGACATATTTAACCCTCTTCCTAAGCAGACTATAGTATAGAATAACTTTCTAACTCTTCATTCTGACTTCACTTTTGGGCTGCCTAGGCTGAATAGCTACCAACAAATCCTTAAACAAGCACAATGTTGGGGACATAATACGTGTGTAAAGCAACACAGAGTTTGGCATGGGTAAGTGTGCATGGTGGGGAACATGGAAGATAGCCAGCATGACCATTTCCCAGTATTTCACGTAAAACCCTGCAAAATCAGAACCTGACTCTGCTCTTTCCTCCTGCTTCAAGGAATTTTTTAGCTCCCCACTTCTCACATTGCTTCAGTGCATAGTGATCCGTATTCTTCTTCCCTCTCTCTTTCTCTCAACCTGTAATATTTGAAGCTTACCCTTTAGACCTGTCCCTCTCTTTAATAATTCCATTACAAACTGTAGTTGTGACACAAGCTGTCAGATTAGCTCTCATTCTGGGCTGCTGAACAAACAACACCATCATTAATTTCTCTGTGAGAAAATAGTGTAAGCACAGAGGCAAGAAAATAGTGGGCATAAAGCTCTTTGCCTGCTTCATGTGGAATTCACACAGTATGTGCTGAGAGTACATAAGGGCAACACTTCATTTAATGCATCAGTGCCTCAAACGCACATGAACCACAGCTTTGCCCACACAAAGATGTTTGAGATTTTGCAGTATCTATTTGGTTCTAGGCTATATTCATCTAGCATTTTTTAAACAACATATTCATGCCTATGTGCTTCACATCCCCTGTCAGCTCACTTAAACAGAGAAGGTCTGGAGGAAACCTCCAGTTTCATAGTCTGCTAATGCAGGTTTGCAGATAATCTGAGAATGGTGATGTGCAAATTGCATTTCAGTTCCTTGCTTTCAATGTAACTTTTGCAGATCCCATGAATGATGGAAAGGGAAACTCTCCCTCCCCATCATGAGTGGACAGTAGACATCAGATGGAAATATGTGCTCACAGCCCAGCAAGCCAGCTGTATGCTGGGCTGCACCAAAAACAGTGTGGCCAGCAGCTCAAGGAAGATGACTCTGTCCCTCTACTCTGCTCTGGTGAGACCCCACCTGGAGTACTGCATCCAGCTCTGGAGCCCTCAACACAGGAAAGACATGGACCTGTTGGAGCAGGTCCAGAGGAGGGCCATGAAATAGATCAAAGGACTGTAACACCTCTCCTATGAGGCCAGGCAGAGAGAGTTGGGGTTGTTCAGCCTGGAGAAAAGAAGACTCCAGGGAGACCTTATTGTGGCATTTCAGTACTTAGAGGGGGCTTGTAAGAAAGATGGAGACAAACTTTTTAGCAGGGCCTGTAGCGAGAGGAGAAGGGGTAATCTTTTTAAATTGAAAGAGGGTAGATTTACACTAGATATAAGGAAGAATTTTTTTACAGTGAGGGTGGTGAAACACTGGAACAGGTTGCCAAGAGAAGTGATAGATGCCCCATCCCTGGAAACATTCAAAGTCAGATTGGAAGGGGCTTTGAGTAACCTGGTCTAATGGAAAGTGTCCTGGCCCATTGCCGGGGGCGTTGAACAAGATGACATTTAAAGGTCCCTTCCAACCCTATGATCATGTAATCGTAGAATCATAGAATCATAGAAAGATTTGGATTGGAAGGGACCTTAAAGATCATCTAGTCCAGACCTCCCTGCCATGGACACCTCCCACTAGACCAGGCTGCTCAAAGCCCCATCCAAGCTGGCCTTGAATGTTTCCAGGGATGGGGCTTCCACAGCTTCCTTGGGCAACCGGTTCCAGTGTCTCACCACCCTCGCAGTAAAGAATTTCTTCCTAATATCTAATCTAAATCTACCCTCTTCCAGTTTAAAACTGTTACCCCTCCTCCTATCACTACACTCCCTGATAAAGAGTCCCTCCCCATCTTTCCTGTAGCCCGCCTTTAGGTACTGGAAGGCTGCTATAAGGTCTTCCAGGAGCCTCCTCTTCTCCAGGCTGAACAACCCCAACCCTCTCAGCCTGTCCTCATAGCAGAGGTGCACCAGCCCGCTGATCACCTTTGTGGCCCTCCTCTGGACTCACTCCAAGAGGTCCCTTGCTGAGGGTGTACTCAATCCCACTGTCCATGTCACCAACAAAGATGTTAAATAGCACTGGTCCCAGTACCGACCCCTGATAAACGCCACTTGTCACTGGTCTCCACTGGAACTTTTAACTGTTGACCGCAACTCTGCACCAGGTTTTAGCTCACCAGAGTTGTTCTTCCTTGAAAGGATGCACTGGCCAGAAAAACCTCTCTCCATGGGGAGAGAGGAGTGGCCCCCAAGGTAAACAGTTCAAAGAGAAGCATTTAGAGAAAGCACTCTGTGATCATGGGGAGGAGATGATAATGGGGTGGACTGTAAGCACCCTGCAGGACTCCACATAATGTTCTCTTCATTTACCAAGCCATTAAACTGAAGCTGATTTTATTATCATATTTTTTTCCACTGGCATCTGAAGAAGTTTTATGGCTTTCAATAAAGCCTTCTGTCTACTCAGAATCCTGTTTGATTTTTACTATAACATCTTCTAGTGAGATTTATGTTCTTGTTTTGCTTAAGATTCACATTTTAATGTAGCCATAAAACCAAGTTAGATTTGCTTGTTTGAGGGATCTTATTTAGTTAATTATCAGACACCACGTGGCCAATCATTTAATTTGGCTTCTATTATACCATGATTGTTATTTATTTTCTTGACTTAATTCACAAAGGGGAGAAGAAACACATAAACCAGAACGCAGCAGGAATCCTTGCATAAGAAAGGAATCTATTTTGGTAATGGATCCCCATGTTCCTTTGGACAAAGTAAGGAACCTCTCTCAAAATGACCGCTCAAATTTAGACCTTTTTAAAGTTACCTTTACCTTCTCTCTATGTATAGATCTAATTTTGTTCTTCTCACCAATAGAATCATGTGTGATATTCTCATGGCACTATGGATATTAAAGCTTTGGTCATTCTAGGGATTTCCTTCCAAGATAGTGTTTGATTGTGCGAGGTTTCCTCGCAGCCTAGCTTTGAGGTTCTTAACTGTCTAAAAGACTGGACTAAATCTATGGTAATTTTAAAAAAAAATAATTTATGTATTCCTCCTAATGGAACAGAAAATATTTTTGGGAGATCTTAGTGATTCTTGTATTCTTTAAGTCCTAGATTCACTAAATGAGTCCTAAAGTCAATAAAACCAGAGCAGGCACTTCATAGGACAAAAAATACTACTTTCTGTTCCATTCTACCATAAAACAAAAGACAATGTATATTTTCATCAACAGTAAATATAGCCTATATCTGCCATTCTCACTGAAAGAGTTTTAACGAGCAATATAAGTTTAAGAGGCGATACAAGCTGATCCACCATTATCCTTCTCACTCAGCAGTCAGCATTGAGTTTTTCTCTGGAATGAGAATCTCCTGTTATGAAAGTGCATTGAGACTTTGGCATTCCACAGCCTCAGACTGCTTCATTTCTTCACTTTTATTATTTGGGTGATCTTGGAGGATGTTTTCATAGGATAATACTCTTTTATGTTAACCAAAGTAGGCCCTGGAGGTAAGTCTTGCACCCAAGATAATCATGAATCAAAAACCAGCTAGGAGACGATCAGGGTTTTGCTCACCAGGTAGATGTAAATTGAAGTCAATGAAGAATTTTCTCTCCAGGAAGTGCAATGGCGATGGCTGAAGTCTGTCACCTTTTTATTAATCTTCTCGTTAAAATTCAAAGACCTTGTTTATAAATACTCAATTTATACATTTGTTCATTCCTGAAAGAAACATAACATTTCAATGGTCATTTAGTTGTCTCTGGGTTTGGGGCTTTTTCCAGTCTTTGTCAGCCCCAGATTATTTGCTCTGTTACTGGCAGCAGAGAAGGTCCAAGATAGAAAAGAGACTTCCTTGATCTGAGTTCATTTTCAGCGCAGCTGCATACACGTCTGTGCAAATTTTCTTTTAAAAAAAGATCATAATTGTATTTCATTTATGTTCAACTTTGAATATATGATTATTTATAATTACTTTCTAAAATTTAAATCAAACTTAATTTCAAAGCAAAAATATTAATTTTAAACTAATTTTGCAGTTGCCTGGATTTCCAATTATTAGGATCTTTTTAAAGGCCTCCACATTCAACTAATTTCAAACTATTTCACAAAATGGACGTTAATTTATTAAATATGTCAGTTGACCCAAATCTACTTGTTTTGGGTATAAAAATAATTTAGTCCAAAATTTTCACCTTGCTCTATTGCTGAACTGCAGTGACTGTCAGTATGACTTTTATCTTCCTTAAAAAGTAGTTACATTAATATTGTACCCTTGTGAGAAATTACTTCATTAGTGCCTCCAAATTATTGAGGTCGCTGAATGGAAAATTCTGTAAGTGTAATATCATGGTGAATAGAAAGTGGAATAGTAGACTAGAATCGATTGTTGATCCAATCTGATCTGTCATCCTCTGACCTGTGTCACAGTGTCCCCATGGACACCAAATGATCCAAAAGAATAAACTATAAAACACACCAAATTGCAACAGCTGGTGACTGTCAAATGCCCTGAAGAATGTGCTTTGGTAACTTGCTGTTAGCACCTCTTTTTACAAACAGCACAATAACCAACTACAATCTCAATCATTCAAAGAAACTGGCTTATTATGGTTCTCTCTCTCTTCAGTCTAGAATTTATGGTCCATATATTTTACCCTCCTCAAGATCTTTAGAAACAGCAGGAAGATGTAGAAGAGAATTTCTCTCATAAAGGTTACACTAGAAGCACAGCTGCAGCTCTTAAGTATTTGTTAAATGTGCACCAAGCTGATGAAGTTCTGGTCCAGGTGTAGTTATAATCCATTATACACATGGACAAACCGAGTATAGAGAGTGAAGTGATTTACTCAATTCACTCAAGAAGTCAGAGGGAGGAGTCTTATTAAAACATGTTATTCATGATTCTTAATACCCAGCTCATACTGTATTCTGCAGTATGCTTTGTTAGAAATAAGTGCCTACAGCAGATGAGGGAAATGACAAATTGGAGAGGGCATGCACAACGAAGTAGAGTACTTCTAAAGCAGTTATATCAAAGCATTTGCACAAAATTATTCTTTTTATTCATATTGTTACTTTTGTCTTGATTTGTTTCTTGTCATTAACTATAACAATCTATTTAGATTTAAAATTATGATCATTTTTAGAGGCCTCAGTCATCTAGATGGGACAGACATTTAAAAATATGTTTGGTCTGAGTTTTTTTTTTTAAATGGCTGTGCATAATCCAAAAACTTTCAGGCCCAAATCTCAAAAGCAGGTAGTGTCTTGTTTCTGTTGAAATCAGAGTTATATGCCTGTGGGCCAGGTGGAGAAGAAGGGCTGTAGAGTCCAGAGAACAAGGCATAATAAAATAACAAGGCAAGCATATAAATGTAGGAAAAGCTTTTTTTCCTTTCTTTCTTGTTCTTAAATTTCCTTAAGAATTTAGCTTAGCTTATTCTGTGTCACTTTGGTCTATTGTAGTGGTAACCGTAGTGCTGACTTAAGCTGTCCATGTGTGATATTAAGAGCTAGCCTTCATGGCTTTTTGCTGACTTACACAAACTGGCAAAATTTATAATAGCACCACAGCTACTCAGAAAATTAACAGTCAATGAATATTTACTGGAACTGAAAGGTTGTCTACCAGAGAAAAATAATGCCCGCTGGCTTCTGGCTGGTAGTATATCAGAAACTGTTGGAGTCAGTGGATTCTGGTGTTTGTCACGTGCCTGGGTATTTGTCTTAGAAGTCTGATCCATGACATAGGTTCAATGTATAATGTATCTGCTTATTGATAGCAGTCCTTTATTTTACACATTTGTTACTTGGCATACATGGAAAACTAAAATGTTCATAAAAATGCCTCCTGAATCCCTTCCTTCTCGAAAGAGATTTGCAAAGACCTGAAGGAAGATGAAAAATATTTCCAGATGTCCCTCAAAGGTTGTGATATGAAAAAGAAACAGGAGAAGAAGAAATTTGAGATACCTCTACATATAGTAGGCTCAGAAGATTTCCCAATGTGACAATACCATGAATGTAACAGACTACTAACTATTAGACAAGAAGTAAAATTTCCAAAAGTATCTAAGTCCCATTTCAAAATGAGACTTGGACATTTAGATTCCCAAATGCCATGGAAAACCAAAATGTTTCAGGTCACATTGGAAAGTAGAACTTAGGCTCCTGATTTAAAAGGACACTTCAAAATATTTTAAATTATAGTCTTTTAATGTTTTTTTTGAGAATACAAAGATTCAGACACAATTGCCAATTTGAAAAAGCAGAGTCTTTTTACGTTAAATATGTATTAGATGAGATGTTTGGTCTTTATTTTATACACTACTGATTTAGCTCATGCTATATGTTGAACTGAACAATTAACAGATGAGCTAATTAATGACAATACTATGTGCAGTGTAATTAATAGCTAAGTCAAAGCAAGGTTACTGCTAGGAAGGGTTTGTCTCTGCAAGCTGTGAGTTCTTGCAATGTTAGAATGAACTATATTTCCCAGACAGGTGCAGTAACAAGCTGTAAGTGCCACCACTAAAATGCATACCTAGGCACGAGTTTCATTCTAAACTTAAGAAGAAAATTAACTCTATCCCAGCCAAAATCAGCACAGTGGTGAACGTGGTTTCTGTCATGACCTGAGTTTGATAAGCATACTTTTCCTTTTTTCACCATCAGCCACTAAAGTGCTGAGAGCACTGAGCCAAAGATTATATTACTCCCTGTATTTACTCATATTTGCCACAAAATAATTTTTAGATGTTCAAAGAGTATGTGCTTTTTGAATCAGTAAGGCTTCCGAAACACAGAAGTTATTCCAGTACAAGGAAAGTATCTGAAACTGTTCAGGGCTTTATTTTTATGTATTATTTGTACCTAAATTGTGTCTTTATTAAAAACACCACATGATATTCACAGGGAATCATCGTCTTGGGCATATAGATTTGAATTTCTCTATTTCTATCACTGAAATCCAATGTTTTCTTAGGAGTAAGAACAAACAATATTTACGGTATTTAAGCAGACCAATTCCAGTAATGAATGACATTTCGTCAGAAGGGGGGCAAGATGAATTGGGAATAAAGGAAGTGACATTTTAAGTGATACAGCATAAGTCATTTACATTTTGGCTTAGAGGTCCTCTCTGAATAATGACAGAATGGAATAAATGTCTCAGTCCTTTGTTAGAAGTGATTCATCTCTTTATGAAGAATGTGCATTGCCATTGTAATACATTGTTAAAGACTGTTCTTTTCCAAAGTAAGATTTTTGTTGTTTTGCATAAAGTTAGCTTTGCCTTAATTCCTGATACATCATTTACTTCTCCTCAGACTGAAGTCATAGATTTTATTCAGTCAAGTAAAAAAAAGCTGATAATAATGTGTTATTAGTTTTATTCAGTGATAATGAAAAAATGACAATACACAGAAAGGTCTCAAAAGCAGTGTTAATAGCATTATTTTTTTCTTCCTGAATATTTTATTGTATTTGTTTTTAACAGAACGTAGCCAAGGTATAAAATCCACTGGAAATATTCATTAGAAGAGTAACTGTGCATGTGGAATAGCACTTAGAATCTGCAATTCCTAGAGTTATCTTTACTTTAGGGGCAAAGTTTAATTTTATATTTTATTGCTTTGTTTATTTGGCTGTTTACAATCAATGTGCTGTCACTGCTTAGAAACTGAGCTTGCTTAGCTGTGACTGGTTAGATATGTCACACAGTACACTCAGATTCTCATGACTGCCATCAGGATGAGCGTTGATCCACAGGCAGTCCTAGATCTGTGTAAAGCAGATGGATTTTAAGTGCCTTAATTTCAATTAAAAGCAATTAAGCTTCTTTTTAGAGGGAAACAAGTGTAAATAATAGAAGCTTCAGCACAGTACCAAGGTCAAAAGTGAAGCAACTTTGCTGGTATTCTACTATCACAGGATGAGTAGGTTGTTGAATACACTGGGGCAGGAAGAGGGGAAAAAAGGAAGACAACAAGCAGGAGAAGTAACTGTAAGCGTAATTCTTGAGTAGGAGAAGAGAGGCACAGCTTCTTACAGCACAGAAATTGTCAGAGGGACAAACTTGGAAATTGATCCATGGCACTGTGATCAGGATGGTGATGTTCATTCCTTCTCCATTCAGAGTTGCAAGATTTTCTTTGAAAATAAACGGCATGAGAGAACCATCTCTCTTATTTCAGCTCTTCCTAGGAAGCTGGGAATTGACTATAAGGAGTCTCACAAAGAGAAACAAGAAGTTGCAACGGAGAATGTCTGCAGTGTATAGACAAGAGGTGATGAGATGCCTCTCTGTTTGCTGATACCCCTGCAGTTTCTGAAAGCGACACCTCTTGCTGTCCCCTGCCTCCTCTCTTGTCATAACAGCTCCTCTCCTCACAGGTGTGGTGTTCACATTCAGACTCTAGGCCCTTGTGCAGTGGGAGAGTAATGGTATATTATAGTATACCATAGTATAGAAGCATGCCCTGTCCACCTCCTCCTGTGTCTATGGAGCACCGTAGAATAACCTCCTTATTTCACCCTTTCTTTCTTCAGGGAAAACAGGGTCCCTTGCAGCACTTTCTCCCATCTCCTAAAACTTAGAATCACGTAGCACAGGCTCCCAAACAAATGGGTTTTGAACACTGTTCTCCCACGCCACCATCTGCATCAACATTTTGTTAGCTGACCGGAATTTATCCTTAGGACACAAAACACAACTTTGAGTTTAGCTAAGAGGGACAACGGGGACTATTTCTGTAACAATTTGTGAACAATCATTAGCTGGGTGAAGATGCTGCTTTGAGAAGTGTCTCTTTGTATCTGTTTGGAGTTTAAAGATGTCAGTCTGGAAGATAAAATCTGTCTTCCTTTGCTTTGTCTACTTTTATTCTTTGGGTACTGATGACTAATAAAATAAGTAGAATATCTTTTACATGTGGCTGTTTGACACAGCAAAGATCTGACTACATCTTTCGCTGTTTAGGAACTCAGGCATCCAGGCATGCAAACCAAGGGAAAATTAAATTTAAATATTTCACCTACATAATAAGTCACATGGAAACTTGTTTTTTCAGTATGAAAATGTGAGCAAAAATTTTATAGCTATGGCTGTACTGAGATTTCCACTTAAGATTCAAATTCTTCTGTTCCATACTTTCAGAAAATTGACTAAAAATTAAGGACATCTCAAAATATGGCACAATAATTCTCCAGTAGACATTTGAACTATCTGGGTAGTTTTCTAGATGAAAAATTTCAATAACAAAAGCATTTAAAGTAACATCATAATAATATATGCCTTAAAGTGGCTTAACTCTTTTTTTCACTGATCTCTATGTTAACTTTTAAATGAAAAACAGTGTTTTATTCCATTGTTTTTTCTGTGTAACTCAACACTTCTATCCTTCAAAAAAAGACTACATAAATATCATGTGTGTCATGAATGTCATGTTACTGCTTCTTCTTTTTCTAAATTCATAATGAGGACACTACAGGGCTTTTAATCCCTAGCTCAATGCAATTTTCCTTTTGTAAAGGCCCTCGGAGAATTTTGAGGAAACAAAGAATTGCCTGGTGATGTTGTTGCAAAAGATTTTGTTGAAAGGAGCTGCTTTTCCAGTAACATTTAATTATTTAGCGAAATATGTCTTCAGTGGAATGCCCTTTATGTAATCTTAATAAAGTCAGCATGATCAGTGATGCACATGCATCCTGTCTGAAAAGCTGTTTTTAGCTACTTTAAAGGCATACCAAAAGCTAAGGAAGCTCATGAGGAAAAGGCTAAAAGAATTAAGTGTGTATAAAATAGCTACAAACTGAGGAAACAAGTAGGAAATCTGCCTGTAAATACTGGAAGGCCAATACTAAAGAGATGAAAAAGTATTGCTTGTGAATATAGGAAAGAAAGTATCTATTAAACAAAGAAAGGGGAAACTAAGGCTGACGAGCTAGAATTATTTGCCAAATAGAAAGACTAATTACAGTGTTATCAACCTCTTAAGGGAAGTATTGGAAATCCCTTCACTAGAGCTGTTCAAATTTAGGCTTTGGCAAAGCCTCAGGGGATGTTCTGCAAAGAACAATGCTTCTCTGGTGAGGTGAACAGGCTGGAGAGAAGCTGATAAAGCGACAGTATTAGCATGGTGCACAGCTGTGTGAGAAAGACACAGTAAATGCTGAAATCAAAAGTAAGCGGTTTTGTTTGAAAAGGGCATAGGCAATTACTGGTGCTTGAATTTAGAAAACCTTGCTGACATCCTGCATGGCTAAAGAAGCTGGAAACTTCTAAAGCTTTCCTCTATTACTTCTAGAATAGCCCTTTTTGGTTCATTATGACCAACTGATTTAATAGTCAAATCATCTTTCTTAATGGCTACAGACTGTGAAGCACTACAAAGAACGGTACTCCACACCCTAAGAAATTCATTCCATAAAATTAAAAATGCCATTTATGTGAAATGCAGGCACTCAGCTTAGTGGTATGTGATAAGAGCTGCTTCATATTCTCACAAATAATCTGAGGACCATTGACGGATTGAAACATTTAAGGAAATGAGACTAATACAGTTGTTGGTCTTCTTGAGTCTCTCTTCCTGTGGCTTCATTGTGAGTACACTGGCACAACTGATTTTTTCTTATTTTCCTTGCCTGTGCCTCTCCTTCTGCTGTCATTTATCTACTTCAAGATTCTATAGTCATTTGAGGATGCCAGTTTGTATTAAAGATGGAAAACTGAAGTTGTTCTGGGTTATTTTACTATCCATTCTTTCTTAAATTTTTGGTCAGATGAAACTTGTCAAGTTTTAGCCTATACCATATTTATCTCATTTAGTTTTAGTTTTACAGTTTCAAAAGCCAAGACTTTTTATTTGGTAGTATAACAGCAACTTCACTATTTCAGCTAGTCACCCCTCACATAATCTGGTGTTTGTATAAAGTAGAATAGGAATTAAATACATAAATAAAAATGAAAGCATTTAATATCTGTGTAATTTCACCCTTTGTGTCTGTGGAGATGATCGATACTGATTTACTGCATGGCTAAAGTGTTTCGGGATCAATTCCTTGCCACACAGAATGTGAACAGCTTTTAGCATTCATTGGAAAGCTAAAGATAAAAGGTTTTATGCAGACATTTCAGGCAAAGTACAAAATGAAATGAGTGAACCTGGTTAAGATCAGAGCAACTATTTTATAATACGTTTAAGCACCAACTCACCCCTGTAGTCAAACTTGACTCAAAACTAAAATTCAGATCTTTGTGGGAATGCTGTTGAGATTACAAATGTAGAGGCAAACACTTCCAACCCTATATCTTAAGAGGAAGGTAGCATAACCTACCATCTACAAATGTTTGAACTATTCAGATGCAAAGGATTTACATAAGAAAAGCCAAAAGATTATAGCTTTTATAATAACAGCATGTAACTGAGCAATGCAGAATGTGAAATGGTTATTTTATGGGAAAATAAAACTCTCTGGAAATAATCTAGGAAAAACATAATGACAAAAACCTGTACTTCAAAAGTAATACCTCATACCGGTAGTACAATAAACATTGGTGGAGTTATAACTCTTCATTGCTTCCTTTTATTGTTCTAACAATATTACTCAGGGTAAGCTCCAATTTTGTAGGAGTATACTTCACTCAAGTGGAGCTATTTAAAAAGGAAAGAACAAACAAAGAAGAATAAATGTGGGGGAGTATCCCACAGTTTCCAGTCAAGAGACAGGGCCTGCTGCTGAAGTCTCCTGGCGTGTTGGGATGGAAAGGTTGCATCCATGTGACATATGAGCATGGGCACACCATAACAATAGAGCTGTCAACAACCCTTTGCACCTCAGCAATGCATGCTTCTTTGGACTGCAGCCCCCTCCAGTCTGTCCATCTCACACACAAACCATATCTGCTCCAATGTGCTCTGTGTAAAATCCCAGACACAGTGGTTCGTGTTCTCCTTTCCTTTACACTGACTACCCAGTCTTGCTTGGTGCTACTACTGTTGACAGAGTAGACCATGGAATGGCACTTCATGGAGTAACACATTCTGTAGGATGGTCCACAACCAGATAGATGTTAGGACCATAGATATACTACACAAGCGTTACTGCACACTGTGGAAAGGCAGGTCTGTCCCCAAAGGGATGCTGCCCTTTACTTCCACGCCAAATATTGGCTAGCCATGATTGGGAAGTTTGATTTCCCAAGTGCTAGTGCCAGATACGCTAAGCAGATCTCTCCTACCCTAGAAGAAAGTTCCCAGCTCAGGGAATATTTATCTCATCTAAGAGTAAATCCGAAACTGAAACTAATGCACAGACATGTGAATGATCAGGGAATTAAAACTGTTATACCCCATCAGGAATCATACAGAAGTACCCTCTCAGTTCTTCCATAAGAGAATGAAAGATGTTAAAGTAGATTTTCAGTTGTTTTGAAATCAGCTCAACTAATCTGATTTGCTCCCACAGAACTCAGCTGCTACTTTCCATCAGTCTAATGCCTCATGACTTCTGTTTCCCTCAGCTCTTTGAAGCTAGATACTGTGCCCAGTTAGGTGCAGTCGGAAATTTCGCTTCTGATCTCAGCAAACCTCTGCTACTAGTAATATTTTTATCTCTAAAAACTTGCTGTTTTTTAATTCAAGCATTTTACAGCAGCAGACCATTGGATAAAACTAAGACTACCATTTTTCTAAATACTAGCCCTTCCAGTGAAGCCAGTAGAATTTTTAACTTAAATCACACACACACACATATATATACTCTGAATTGGTAACATCTGCTGAACCTATATATGTTAAATTTCACTGCAAATCAGTGTTGATTCTAGTCACCCTGTAGTTAGTGGGGGGTCATTAAATCAGCTCTGGAGAATACAGCGGGATTAGGGTATAAGGAGTTCCGCAGACGTGACTCTAGTGCCAAAAGCCAGTGAAGCACTATGAAGTACAGTGCAGTCATGGGTCACTTGAACATACCGACTTGAGAATCCTAGGATTTGATTCTTCGCTGCTCTGTAGCTTAGACAGTCACTTCTAACTGGAGAAAACCAATGTGAATGCCTTAATTCTAAGTTGACGGCCTTTTATACCCTCTTCACATGAATTTTGCAGAAATGGAAATGACCTCACAGGAATTGTGTCACCAGAGAATATAGGCAGAGAATACCAATTTAAATAACGTAGAAGATGGTGGCAGACAAAAGGACACAAATTGCACCAAATAAAATAAACACAACAGCAAACCTTGAACCTGAGAAGAGGTAGCTGGACTGAGACATCTGCAGCTAAAATCTAGTGTTGTTTCACTAAAATTGTGTAGAGTTCAGACTTCCAGGGAAACGGACCTAAATTAGAGATATAGCCATTTCAGCAGCTCTTGTTTACCAAGGACTTTCCTTAACTGTTTACAATTTCAAAGGTTATCATGGTACTCTACTTAGTAAATAAAGTAAGTGATAACATGTCCCTCGTTGACCAGCAGTTTTAGCACAGAAATATATAGTAACCAAAGTTGAAACTTTATTCTAAATTGGCAGAATAATCTTGCTATTCAGAGTGTCCTATGCCTTGCGGAGAAGTTTGGCACTGAAACGCTGAAAGCTTTTTTTTTGGCCCTCCTGATGTACAAAACCCAGTTTCATTAATAATCTGCTGCTTGATTCCACAGCACGTGTATCTGAGGCAAGTGAGCTGCCACAGAGTCATCTTTGGTTTTGATGCATGCATAAATCAATTTTAGAAAGAAATAAAACACAGAAATCACAAGCCCAAATACTTACTATTTACTTAAGTTATATGCAGCTGAAGAAAGAGGGTCACAGTAGAGAGTGTTAGACCACCTTTATGCAAGACACCACATCTGCTCTACATCTATCAACTTGCTAACTAATCTTGTACTTATGAGAATCATCCAGAAGAATGATCAATGAATGAATGGCTGCAAAATATCCACAGAGAAAAACTAGACCTCTCTGCATCTTGGCTTTTTTTGAAGCAGTGTTTACCTAAGAACTGCAAAAGCAGTGGTCCAGGTCATTCCGCATATGCAACCAGCCAGCAGATTTGGCCCCAGATGACACAGAATAAGCAAAGAAACATAATCCTAACATGAATCTTCTCCTTTTTCATTCTTTGGTGTTCCCACCCGTATTGTAAACTTTAAAGCAATCTACAGTAGGCTGGGAATGAGGGAAGTATTTAAGAATGGCAAAATAGATATGTAAATATATAATGCACATACATATACACAGAGGTTTCTTTATCAGTTTATTTAATCAGAAAGATGCCCAATTAAATACAGGCAGTCTCATATAATGCCTTTCTGCTAGGAATGAAAGCATTTGGCTATTGGCCAATTCTATTCAGTACTTTTTGCCAGGCTCCAGCATATTACATCCCATTTCATCTCTTCTTCCCTTCCTCAGGAACCCCAGGATCTCCCCATGATAACAGGGCTGCAGTTATAGACAAGAGTTGATGCCGGATCAAATACTCACAGACAAGCAGATTTCCTCCCAAAGCTGAGGAAATTATTTTAAACCGTGTAATTAAAATACAAAGGGGGAGAAGGAGGGAGGGCAAGACCAGTTTGATTGCTGTCCAAATTCATCTATTGTCCTACTGTCTTTCTCTCCCCCTGCTCTCATTTGGGCTGCCCTCCCCCTGGGCCCCGTTCTCCCTGTCGCTGTAGCACACAAAGAAGAGCAGGGATTTGGCACATTGGAGGTCATGCAGAAAAGCAACTTTTTCAGTTAGGCTTTTCTTCTGAAACTGAACCCAAAGGTGTTGCCATATACATGCACACACTACGGGTGCTAAACTATGGGTCTACCAAAAAAGTGGTATTCAGGGCTACAGCATCAATATTATTTACCTCCCCCGTGGCCACTTTCTAGATTTGAAAAGTACGATGTTCACTGTCAGATCATGTCCCTTTTTATCCTTCAATAGGAATTTGAGGTTAAAAATGTGCAGACAACAAAAGAAAGCTGCAATTTGGAGTCAAATGATTGCTTGCTCAAAGGGGAAATGACAGTTATGGACATTCAAACTCTTCGATCTGCTTATTCCCACTTTCCAGACAGATATCACCCACTCACGTTATCATGCCCTTTGGATCAAATACAAGGTTATAGAAAATTGGCACAAACCTGCAGGCAGCACTGATCACCAGCCACTTAAATGGAAATTTCACATGAGGGACAGAGGAGCTGTGCAAGAAATGAATGATTGTTTTGATTCCCATGCCTATACTACAAATTTACAAGAGACAGCTAAGGGTCAAGTGTGAATGTTCATCTCTTTCAGTGCTCATAACTGTGCACAATTCACAATTCTGTGTGCATGAGAATCCACTGGGCCAAGCATTTTTATACCCATATGCTGAAATATAGTTGTTTACACTTTATATTACATGCTAAGCTAGAAGTGGAATAAATGAGCCACACAGAAGTCACACATGAGCATTTACCTGGTTCTGTTACCAGACAAGGACTACCTGTGTACATGTTGCAGATGCCAGAAGTTAAATGCATATTTCTTTCTCAGCCATCCTTCTTGGAAGTAAAATGATAATACAGCACCACGCACAAATCCTGGCCTTGGGGTTCAGCAATAACAGCAGAGTGAATGCGGACCTCCAGGTTAAATGCAGTTCATCACTGGCAAGTCCCAGAATACATTTTTATGAAGGAAGGACTCCTAGTGCATGGTTGCTGAGTCAGCACACCTGCATTCCTCTCTGTGGCTTTTCTGTTACTCTCTGTGGGCACAGAAGGGTGAGGTGTTCAAGGCTGCCTCACCATTGTATTAGCAAGTGCTACCATGTGCACCCAACATTTTCAGAACAAACTCTACTACTTACTTCACAGAGCAGCATTGTATATTTTTTTCCCTATTTTCCTTAATGACTAGTTTAAGTATATTAATTGTTAATGTGCATATGTGGACACATTGTACAAAATATTCTTACTTTCAGCTTTCTGGTCAGCATCACACCAAAACCAAGTGATGTCCTCCCAGATCCCTTGGCAGGTTTGTTGGTAACCCCCAAGGCAGTACTGACTGACAGACAGAGCAGTGGGCCAAACTAGGGAAAGGAGTAACTAGGAAAATTGATATTTTTTAACTTCTGCTGGAAGTGCTTCAGAAATGTCTTAGGAAACATGTGTGGAATCTGTAATGGTATCATCTGCAAAAATAAGCTGAAGCTTTCTTTCCCTTTTTTTTTGTTTTTTTGTTTTTTTTGTTTGTCCTTTAACACAATGATTAAATGGGCAAGATAAAAGCATAAAAGCAAAGGATGATGGACAGCTGACATTGTTTGGCCAGTTGTTCCTGAGGACTCATTTGATGAGTCAGAACATGTCCCTCTTAAAGCAAAGTGCCATAGATGTGTGAGAGCCTGGATGTTAGATAATTCCTTTTTCCATGATCAAAACAGGTATTCACAAAATCGTGGCCAATGCGGGGAGGAGTTAACTTTCTGCTCGCCGTACTTCTCTCCTGTGTCACCCTCCAATCCTCATATCTGATTTCCAGCAAATATCCTTGGAGAGAGGTCACCTTTTAATGGAAACAAAAGGAGACAAGAAGGAGAAAAGATGTTTGTACTCTGACTGAGCCTTCTGACTTTCCAAAAGATTTTCCTGCAAATGCATTTCTTTCTACAGGCACCTTTATCACAGCCAGTCTACAATTTAATCTTTAACATGATTTCCTCATTCTTATCCAAAGGATGCACTATTCCTAGTCATCTTGGACTCCCGGAATAATGGTATGCTCTCTCCCCTTCACCTCTGTGCTTTTCCATAAATCCCAGGCTCTTACTGCTGTTCAAATTTTTTCAGGACACATAGATAACTCCTTATAATCAAGGTGCAACAGGGTCTCTCAGACTTTGGTATTGATCTCAGTCAATGAATAGCTGTAAATTGAGCATACCGTCTTCTTAGCTGAGCCATCTGTACCCCTAACACTATGAGAATCACAATAGCTGCTTGGGTAAGAGATAGGCTTCTGGACTGGGCTATTGGAAATTTAAAACAAGTAGCTTTTATAATGTCTGCTAGGGACTTTGCAACGGAAAGCATTGACAACAATCTCCCACATTACTGCAACAGGCAAGCATAGAGAAGTGTAAGATAAGATAGATTAATCATTCCCCTAACTCCTTCATGTCCACTGCATCTGGGCCCTCAGGGTTCATCATCTATCAATAATTTTTCAAAACATTGTGAGTACACTCTAGGAGCCTAAATCACCAATTTTGCTTTTCTGAGTATTTCAGAAGTTGAGCTTTAGTAGTAAAACTAAATTTTCCAAAGGAAAACTAAACCTATTCTTGCTCTCATCTTACTATCTTTGTTACGCAAGATTTCTAAAGCTACACAATGATGGGAAGTGGGACATCCTCAGACCTTAAAAGGAGTAAAAACTGAGGCAATTGCTCTTTGAAGCCCTGCTACAAGTTCTGCTGAAGCAGGTGCTGGAATAGTCATGATGCAAAACTATGACTCCTTACTGCTAAAAACAAACAGATTTTTTTCCTGCTATTCACAAACAGCTCATCGTGTGAAGATAATGGGGGAAAAAATTCTGGTTTGGAGAAAAGGGTATTTTTTGACATTTCCTGAGTTCTTTTAATATGGTTACCACTGCTTTTTCAGAAAGGAAAATACTGCATAGCTGCTGCTCTCCAGCAGTATTCTCTCTGGATTTCAAAGGCAAGATTTCTTTGTTTATTAAGAATTTATTTTGATTGGCATACGAGAGTCTCAGAGCATCCAAGGTCTCTGCTAGCTGTGAAAAACCAAGAGAAGCCAAGTGAATCAGCCTATAACCTTAAGCAGCTGTGGGATAGCCTTTGAATGAACAGGGATATTTCTCTCCTTTTTTTGTGTGTGTCTCTGATTCATTGGAGTAACTTTCCAAGCACCGCAATAATAATCTGTGTGAGTTGGGATTTTTGGCTTCTGATAGTTACATGTTATAAAAGGGCCCAGAGGTATTACGCAAAAAACCAAGAATGATAGAATGTTCTTGCAAGGTTTGTGTCTGTGTGCTGAAAGGAAAACAGCCCTTGATTTAGATTGCAGATGGGTTGGTTTATTTTCTGTTGTTTCCCGTTATTTTTCAAAAATTCCAGAAGCATCACTGTCTGCCTATCTTGCAGATATTTATGTGACCCTTGTGACTTTGCAGCTAACAGGCAGACTGCTTAGATTCATCACCATAGGAAAGCAAGAAAAATGTAGCACAGCTGTGTGGCATAGTGGGTAGCACGTGCTGCTGGGAAGGTCAGATTCAAATTCCTGAGCCAGGGCTGAGGTTTTGATTTGGATTTGACTCTTTGATGTGAAATACGGAAACTTTTTTGTGACCAGGATGGTGAAAGGCATTCTTGCTGAGATGTTTATTGCAGGTGCTTCATAAAATGATTTCTGTGAACTTTATCTTTGACACAGTAGTACATATAAATAAATGATGATACTTGTGTTTACTGTTCTAGGAAAATGATTGTATTTAAATGCATCAATTTCAAGTAGTGTATTATAATATAAGATTTGATATGCGGTAATTTAAAAGCAACAGTTATGCATAAAGTGGTGAGTGAAAGTTGAACAAACTACTTTAATTTTGGCACTCACGGCTTCTTGAGTGCCTCAGTATTCAGCACCAATATTGTCTTAACGTGATACTTAAATAGGTACACAAGGGAATCAGGCTATGAAGTCACAGAGGAAACTTAACAGTTTTACAGCAGAACTAACGAACACTTAGGTTAATATACCTACACTTAAAAAGCATAGTGGGTTGCTTTGCATTTTCAGAACCGTGGCTTCCCGTTTCATTTCAAAGAGGTTATTTCAGGTGCTGCCTCCAGAGGGACTCATTAAGATTTGACTCTAGAGATCATGAAGTGTCAAGTCATCAATATTATTTTCCATATTACCCCAGTTCTCTGGGAGTCTTGTCCTAATCACATAAATGATTGGGCCAGATACTAATAGACTGTGACTGTAGTGGAGCTGTAGTACTCAGAGATATGCTGGAATATTTTGGAAAAATAGGACAAGTTTTACTAGTCCTACGAAAGCACTATTATTAAATGTAGCCTTACCAAAATGCAAGCAATGATCATATCAACTACTTTTCTTCTATATTACACCCTTCTTATCCTCAATCTATTCGTTAGTTTTATTGCCACTCTCCTCGAATAATAAGGTTCTTAAAAAAAAAAAAAGACTAAATTTATACATGTGTTTGAACAGCATTTTATACATTGTGCTATGGACAAAGAGAAGCAAGAATAACAACATTTGTAATTTTTTAGAATTCAGCTTTTAAAACACATTAATCCTCTAAGATGTATCAAATTCAAGTCAGTGGTTTTTGGGGACAGAATGAGGAATTCAGGCCTCATTCAATTTTGGTCCAAGGTGTTGTGTTTTCCTCAGCTTGTCAAGACAAAGAGATAAGGGTCACAGCTGACTGGAACTGATTTCTGTCAAAGAAAATCTGAAGTCAAATGTCATTGTCATTCTATAGAAATATTCAGCATGTGTGCAGTTCCTCCCAGGCAAGCTTTCTCTCTGTTTCAGGGCACCGGCTTAAGTTAAATTTCTCAACAGAAAAATAAAAATTAAAAGCAAAAAAAAAGTGGAAATTATATAAAAGGCTCCAAAAATGCATATTCCCACACTTTCCCAGCTGAAGACTCGTTAGTGTTCACTTAACAATTATTCACCGAGGATGGGTTAAATTTGCAATACTTTTGCTGTCACAAGACAAGCTTTATGTGAAATTCTAATGATGTTGTTTTAATGTAGTTAAACTTTCACTGCATTTTAAGGAATCAGACGTAAAGGAACAGAACCCAATACCAACACTAAAAAAAACACAACAGTGAAACCACAGCCCACCATGTGTAAGGATGCTTCCTCACTGGCAGCTGTCACGACTCCAATGATCTGGTCTTGCTGGAATCCAGCTTCTCATCCCCAAGAGCAGAAGTGGTGAAGATGACATAGCACTGAGACCACAGGTGTACCAGGGTTAACCTCATGTTCTGTTAACCACACGCTTACACACATGCCAATGGGCTGCCTTCACACTGAGGAGAACCTCAACTGTGCTATGTATCTTACTGTTTGAAAAAGAAAAATTACTATTAATTTTGACTAGTAACGATTCCTTTTGTTCTGCCTCAGTATTCCTCCATGAATGTTTCAGGAACCAGTTATTGAAGTCACAGCTCCAGTGTAATGACACTCCAATGATAAAAATCCCTGTGGTTCCCATAGAAACTCGTAGGGTGTATTCATAGACTTTCTCTGCAATATGGATGCACATTACTGCATTTACTGGTCCACATGCCCTGCTATTTTGGACAGTAATCTTCTGGATCTTTGGGTATCTAACAGCCCCAGTCCTAACTGCTGGATACCCCAACTTGCAGGACAAATTGCTGCTACCCATGGGCATGGATATGCTTTGTCCATGCTGAGAAAGTCCAACACTGAAGTAAGTACAGTGTACTTCCTCCTTTTAGTCTTGATCGTAATAGCCAGTTTATATTTAACAATGACATAACAGATGGTCTAAGTTTGCTGCTAAGTTGGTGAGGACATCGGTGTATTGGTATATTGGCCATTTGCAATGTCATCCATATTAAGTGAGTTCTATTTCCATGCTAAGGGAGCTAAAGAAGTGGGAAGAGAAAATGAAAGCAAGTCAATGAGAAGAGAATGTAGGAGCATTTGTCTCCCCTTTTTCCTTTTACTTTTCTATATTTGCTTGATATCACCAACAGTCTTCAGCTTTGGCATATAAATTAATCCAGTTTTTGTTAAGAACTTAAAGGCTAGAGATTAATAATCACTCATCCCCACACAGCCAGCTGCATCCTTAAGCACTCAATATACTGTTTTCACCTGTCCGGGGGAACAGACATTTTTGTATTTTCTTTCACAGACTGCATTTGCAGTTTATATTTCCACCATAAGATGGCACCGTCAGTTCCTACATTTGTTCCACTCTCCTGGTGTGGTCTGGAGCCAATGCTATAGCTGCACTTCTAGCGGAAAAGTCAGTGGTGTATGTCAGCACTTACCCCACCAAAGACATGTGTAGCTGCTAGGATCACTGGAGGAGGAAGTGCATTGTACCTATGGAATGAGACAAATTTTGTAAACCTTCTCCAAGCAAGTGTCAGGAATAAAAATATGTTCTTTAGCGATAAATGTAAAGGTCAAAAGAAAAATCTCTGTTCCCAGAGAGACTGATCCTCTGAAAATGATACCAAGGGCAATTTTAGTTTAAAGTCCTTAAGAATATGCAAAAAACAAAGTGAAAATTTGACATTTTAAAAAGGGCACTGGCAAGGTATTTTTCATGTTGCTCAAAATGATGGGCCTGATCCTCAATTAGAGCTGAGAAATGGTCAGGGCAGCGAAGAACTAGGTGTTGATTTTGGCAGTAGCTTGTTCTGAGTTTATCTCCAAAACCAGATTAGAACAACCATGGCACCATCACATGTTAATGGACAGTTCTGTGGCACAGATCATTGCAACAATCCAAACTCACGTAATAGACGTCCCAACTCTTTCTGCCAGCTGCCAGGAGGTGGTTGGGCATAATGACCTAGACTACCAAGGAACTCCTAAGCTTATCCCTTGCTCTGTGTGAATTACTTACAGAAAAAGGATCTAAGCATAAAGTTATCATCCTTCCTGTTTATTAGAAGAGTACTGTGCTTTCAGATCAATCAATGGTCTTAAAAGAAAGTAACAGGAATTACATGTCCTGGCTATTGTCCAGACTACTGGTATCTTAATGCTTGAATGTCTCTGTACCCTGTACTGTCTGCCATGACTTGTCAAGAATGTTCATATTTGCCCCACCTTGCATCATTTGCAAGCACTGTTTTGAATGTCTGTAAAATGTTGAGAGTCTCAACTAAAAGATTGTTATTATTTTCATTTTTCTTCTTTCTTATTTTTCAAGTCTGTAGCTTAGTTCTGAATTCCTTTAGTTATATTTGGGTCTTTGTAGTATCACTTTCTGTTTTTCAGCAAGGATATTTATTCTAGTGTGTTTTGTGGCAATAGCACAGGCCAGCTTATTGATCCCAATGGGAACATTCACATGATTAAGGTCATTCATCAGCTTACATGTTTGGCTGAATTGATGTTTCTCAGCATTACATTCATCTGCAACATTTGCATAAATTTGTGCACACGCTCCTGGTTTCATCAGTTTGACCAACAAGCTGATTAGAGTATTTTCTCTGTTGTCTTAACCCCCTTAACCTGACTCCAGATTCACCTGGGAATATTTCTGAGAGACATGGGCCTGCACAGTGATGTAGAGATCTTGCAGCTTTAGCATAAGACACATACCAGTATCTAGACATTCCTGGTAGCTTACAGAATTAACATTTATTTCTGAGCATCAAAAATGAAGGAAGTTAAGAAAAAATATATTTATGCTGCTGCACTCTGGACCCATATTGTCTTTAATTTAGAAATGCTTTTTTCATTTTGTCTTGGCTGATTAACCAGTGATAGAGATGTGAAAACAGTACAGACACACATATATATGTAATTGTTTTCCTATATTCATAAAGCCCAGGCTCACAACAGGTGAACTGGCATTCAGCACAGGTAGGGGGTAGAAACGTTTGGTAGGAAAGTGGGAACAAACAGCTGAGAGTCTCCTAACGCAGCATTGCCCCAACATAGAAAGTTTCTATTCAGTTAGCGACTGCTTCTTCCTTCCTGCCTACCCATCCTCTGCGCTCCTCCTCCCCAAAGCCTCTTACCTTCTTCATGAAGGGTCCAACCCCCTCACTTATACAAATGCCAATTAACTGCCGTACATGAAGTAACAGGGCTGAAGAAGGGAATGGAAACTTCCTAAAATGTTTGCAAGAGAGTAAACCATTTGCCACTCAAGAAAAATTAACAGTACAATCTAAAATAAAGTGTCATTGTTTAGATAGAAAGACAAATGTGTACAAGTCTGGTATTTGTGAAGTGTAATCAGCATGTTGATTTATTTCTTTCCCATCAATGATTTTATTGTTGATTTTTGACAACCAACTACACTTGTATCTTGGGAAATCATTAACAAGTTTCAGTATGTTTCACAATGGTACTTCAAGTGGCCAGACAATATACTTTTTTAGTCTATCTTTATTTCAGATAACACAGTACTACCTAATAACACTTTTCTTTGATAAGTCTTCAGGGTTACCAGAGAGAGCTCTGGGATGCAATTTCAGTGTTTTATCCAAGCACTTTAGGTCTGAAAGTAATTTGTTAAAATACCTGAGTGTAGTATATTGAGTTTCAGAGTGCATCTTTCTAGCTCCATTTCCTTCTGTTACATCATCTCTGATGAGTGTAGTGCAGATTCCTCATTCAAGACGTCACCATCTATAAGTCAAACCCTGTAGATGATAGATGCACACTAAAAGAATTAATCTATCGTTGTTTTTGTAAAATTTGGATGGATCAATCCAGGAACATATCTGTTGAAAACACTTTTTTCCCCTTAATGATATTTCTATGTTCATTAGACTTTATTGCAGGTTATGAAATACAACTACAAGCTTATTCTGGCTTTTCTGAGTCCATTTTATTTTTGAAGAGACAGACAAATTTTCTACCCCAAGTTGTTTTCATCTGTGATAGCAGAATAGACCAGCTGTGTATGATAATTTTTTCCCCAGTTTTCTGAAGAAATGTTAACACCTTGGAAAAATAATTTAATTGTTCTGTATCTGAACTACTTTTTCCACAGATGGGATATTTCATACTACAGAGAAGTGCTGAGAATATGCAGCACTTAAACATTTTTATGGTGGCAGCATGAGAATCAAGAGGTAGGCAGACCATTCTTTTTTCACTGTTTATTTTGGCAGCCTGACAGGAGAGTTCAGGAATACAATTGATCGGCAAATCTTCAGCAGCGTTTTGTTGAAATCTTTATTGGATATAAAATGTTTCAAATAAAACAGTTTGACTAATGTCTCTAGGATGGAAACACACCTTGATTCCCAGCAGGCTGCTGAGATCCTATTGTACACAAACTGTATGCACTTGGACTCAGCTTCCAAATTCCCTTCTACAGATCAGACACTTGAAGCCTGAAAGTGTTGGAAGAATTTTCCAGGGTCCGCAGCTCCAGGGCATATAAGCCAGTTGGAGGCAGAGGACTCCAGTATTTCCAAGATACTCAATTTATAAGCAATCAACAAAATCCAGAGTGCAGAGTTAAAAAGACGTGGGGTCCAATTCCAGACAGCTCCTGGGTGGAAAGCTCCTCCAATAGGCAAGCAACAGTCTGAGAGTTGGTTGCCTTAGAGCTAGAGAGGCTGGGGGCTCCAGCCATCATTACACCCCTGTGGGTGACAAAAAAAGGACATCTGAAGTTGGAAACATTATATTTCAGCATTTTTTAAAATGCATCCACCTTCCAAGCCCCTATTTCTCGGTTGTAAGAAATACAGAATATTAGTATCAGTTTCATTTATTAAAAGAAACAGGAATCTTAAATCTCTATGTTTCTCCATTCTTTTTCAAGATTGCAGGTTTTTAGTAGACCTTTAATCCAAATGGGGTACCAAATCCGTAAGTAATGTCTAATATTTGTAAGGTTCTTTTAAATGTTTATTACTTTTAACTATTGACATCCTGTAATTTATAACCTTTGTTATTCATGATGAATTTCTGTTTATGAGCTCATAAAAGTACAACTGCCTCATTTGCTCATGTGATCATCTTCAGTGAGTGCTCCAGCACTGCTTTCTGATAATGCATCAGAGGATTGTCATGGCTTTATCCAACAAGCAACCCTGTCACTCAAATGTGTTATTAGCATTGTATTACTCATGTTTTTATGAATGTTTTCCTCGCACTGCAAGGGTTAGACTGACCTGCTCTTGAGTCACTCTCAGAGACACAGGAGGACAAGTAGGGCAAAACCTCTTAGGACCATTAGTTGCTTCTCTAGCACTGATGTTCAGTCTTCATCTGCAGAAATTGATTGGTACTACAGCAAAATTCCTGTAATAGTGTTTAAATGCATTGCTGCTTAGCTGAGGTCAGAAAAAATGGCACTCAGGGTCAAGTTGTTCATTTTGTGTTTATCCATATATAATCACTTGTGATGTTATAGCCTGTCCTTGTCCTGCTTTCAGTGAACACCCAAAGCAGGGTCGAAGAAAACGTGCGGTTTTCAGTTTTCAGTGTGAACCACGTTCTTAACTTATACTGAACTAAAAGGGATTTGTTTCAAGCTAGGAACAAGATATTGAAATGTGGCGATTCATGTAGAATGTCTAAGATATTTTTCAGTTCTTATATAGTTTAAGATATGTAATCCTAAATTTAACTACTACTGTTCTTTTACAAAAATTTCATAACTTCAATCACATTCTTTCCTCAAACACCTGGTGTGTAAACTTTCTATGCCAGCACAGTCTGGTTACAAACACTATGTATACCACTTCTCATGCTGTCATTGTGAGTTGATGTGTCTTGTGCAGAAACTGCACTTATGTCAGTTGGAGAGCTTAACCACAAGAGCATTGTGAACATTGTAGTGTTGTGATCTTAAGCATCAAATATTGATAAATAGATGTAACTCATCTTTACATGAATTGTTCACAATTAATAAGGAAAAAGAGAGAACTAGGAAAATAAGATACCTCTTCAAAGGGCCCTTCCCTTTCTTATAAGACCTAGAAAATTAAAAGAAGCACTGGGGCACTTACTATCCCCCAGGTCCCATGCTTCTTACCCACAGAATTATTAAGTAGGATTCCCACCCATCTTTCCATAGCTGTATGACGTTAGATTTATTTTTTCCATAATTTAACTGTATAAAGTACTTGACCATAGATAAAGTACTATATAACACAAGAACTATCCTGTAGAGTAAGTGAAAGGCCCCACAAATTTAAATCAAATAACTTATCATACAATCATAGAATCATAGAATGGTTAGAGTTGGAAAGGACCTTAAAGATCATCTAATCCCAACCCCCCTGCCATGGGCAGGGACACCTCCCACTAGACCAGGCTGCTCAAAGCCCCATCCAAGCTGGCCTTGAATGCTTCCAGGGATGGGGCTTCCACAGCTTCCTTGGGCAACCAGTTCCAGTGTCTCACCACCCTCGCAGTAAAGAATTTCTTCCTAATATCTAATCTAAATCTACCCTCTTCCAGTTTAAAACTGTTACCCCTCCTCCTATCACTACACTCCCTGATAAAGAGTCCCTCCCCATCTTTCCTGTAGCCCGCCTTTAGGTACTGGAAGGCTGCTATAAGGTCTTCCCGGAGCCTCCTCTTCTCCAGGCTGAACAACCCCAACCCTCTCAGCCTGTCCTCATAGCAGAGGTGCACCAGCCCGCTGATCACCTTTGTGGCCCTCCTCTGGACTCGCTCCAACAGGTCCATGTTTTTCTTATGCTGGGGGCTCCAGAGCTGAATGCAGGACTCCAGATGGGGTCTCGCGAGTGGAGAGTAGAGGGGCAGAATCCCCTCCCTCAACCTGCTGGCCACACTTCTTTTGATGCAGCCCAAGATACAGTTGGCTTTCTGGGGCTGCAAGCATACACTGCCAGCTCATGCTAAGCTTCTAATCAAGCAACACCCTCAAGTCCTTCTTCTCAGGGCTGCTCTCAATCCATTCTCCACCCAGCCTGTATTTTGTGCTCGAGATTGCCCTGACCCAGGTGCCAGACCTTGCTTTGGCCTTGTTGAACTTCATGAGTTTGGCACAGGCCCACTTCTCAAGGTTGTCCAGGTCCCTCTGGATGGCATCCCTTCTCTCCAGTGTGTTGACTGCTCCACACAGCTCGGTGTCGTCAGCAAACTTGCTGAGGGTGCACTCAATCTCACTCTTCATGTCGCTGACAAAGATGTTAAACAGCACTGCTCCCAGTACTGACCCCTGCGGAACGCCACTCCTCACTGGTCTCCACTTGGACATTGAGCCCTTGACCACAGCTCTTTGAGTGCAGCCATCCAGCTGATTCCTTATCCACCGAGTGGCCCAGCTGTCAAATCCATGTCTCTCCAATTTAGAGACAAGGATATTGGGCGGGACAGTGTCAAATCTTTTGCACAAATCCAGGTAGGTGACATCTGTTGCTCTTCCCTTATCCACCAATGCTGTAACACCATTGTAGAATGCCACCATCAAATTTGTCAGACGTGATTTGCCCTTAGTGAAGCCATGTTGGCTGTCACTGATCACCTCCTTATTTTCCATGTACCTTAACATAGTTTCCAGGAGGATCTGCTCCATGATCTTGCTGGGCACGGAAGTGAGATTGACTGGCCTGCAGTTCCTTGGGTCTTGCTTTTTTCCCTTTTTAAAAATGGGAGTTATGTTTCCCCTTTTCCAGTCAGTGGGAACTTTACTAAACTGCCACGACTTCTCAAATATGATGGAGAGTGGCTTAGCCACTTCATCAGCCAGTTCCCTCAGGACCTGACCACTGACGTACCTGTAGAAGCTTTTCTTGTTGCCCTTGTTTTCCCCAGCCAGGTTTAATTCTATCAGGGCTTTAGCTTTCCTAACCTGATCCCTGGCTGCTAGGACAATTTCTCTGTATTCCTCCCAGGCTACCAGTCCTTGCTTCCACCCTCTGTAGGCTTCCTTTTAGTGTTTGAGTTTGTCCAAGGGCTCCTTGTTCATCCATGAAGGCCTCCTGGCATTTTTGCCTGACTTCCTCTTTGGTGGGATTCATCACTCCTAAGCTTGGAGGAGGTGATCCTTGAACCAGCTTTCCTCTTCCCTCCAGGACTTTATCCCATGGTGGTCTACCAAGCAGATCCCTGAAGAGGCCAAACTCTGCTATTCTGAAGTCCAGGGAAGTGAGCTTGCTGTGTGACCTCCTCACTGCCCTAAGGATCTTGAACTCCCTCATCTTATGGTCACTGCAGCGAAGGCTGCTCTTGAACTTCACATTCCCCACCAGCCCTCCTTGTTGGTGAGAACAAGGTCCAGCATAGCACCTCTCCTCATTGTCTCTTCTATTACTTGGAGAAGGAAGTTACCACCAATCCATCCCAGGAGCCTCCTGGATTGCTTTGGCCCTGCTGTGTTGTCCCTCCAACAGATATCGGGGTGGTTGAAGTCCCCCATGAGGACTGGGGCTTGTAAAATGAGGCTGCTCCTATCCACTCAATCTGTAGCAGATCTCTACTGTACTGTCACCTGTCCCGGCCCTCCCTTTAATCCTGACCCATAAGATCTCAGCCGGCTCCTCATCCTGACCCATAAGATCTCAGCCGGCTCCTCATCCATCCCCAGGCGGAGCTCCATGCACTCTAGCTGGTCCTTGACATAGAGGGCGACACCCTCTCCTCATGTCCCCTGCCTGTCCTTCCTAAAGAGCCTGTATCCTTCCATTCCAACACTCCAGTCATAGGAGCTATCCCACCATGTCTCCGTGATGCCAATAAGATCACAGCCCTGCAGGCATGCACACGTCTCTAACTCTTCTTGTTTATTCCCCATGCTATGTGCGTTTGCATAGAGGCATTTAAGTTGGGCCCCAGTGAAGCTGACTTACTGGCTGGAGTGGCTGCAATCCCTTTGTGCTGCACTCCAGGTGCTCTCCTGATGACCTGTGATCCTTCTCCAGGGTCCTGGTATCTATTGCTGGCACTGGCATCAAACTGGTATCAGTGGGACAGATTGAGATTCCCCTCCCCTGAAGCTTTAGTTTAAAGCCCTCTTCACAAGCTTGGCAAGCCTCTGACCAAAGATATTCTTCCCCTGCCCTGACAGATGAATCCCATCAGCCCCCAATAGACGCTGTTTCTCAAAACGAGTCCCACGGTCTAAGTAGCCGAACCGCTGGCTGTGGCACCAGTCCTGTGGCCATTTGGTTCACCCGATCTGACTGGCCCTTTCAAACCCCTTGCCTTTGACTGGGAGGATTGATGAAAAAACTGCCTGTGCTCCAGAATCTCTTACTGCTGCTCCCAGGGCTCTGTAATCCTTTGTGATACTCCTCAGGCTGCTCCTGGCTCTATCACTGGTGCCTATGTGAAACAACTGCAGTGAATAGTAGTGGACTGTACGAGGCTTGGTAGTATCTCAGTGACATCCCTGATATGAGCCCCCATATGCAGTAAACATATAAATAATTCTAGTCTAAAGCTTGCACTTTACTTACTACTCCTACCTTACACTCAGAACCTGTAGACCGGCTTTTTATTTCTGCTTGCCTGGATTAAACAACATGTCTTATCTTCTGAGCCATCTCTTAAAAGTCTCTACACATCAGAAAGTCTCAAACCACATGTCACATGAGCCAAAACTCAAGGGGAAAGAGAATCCTAACCACAACTTCCCTGACAAAAGTAAGCCCATCCTACTCTATTCTAGGTAGGGGAAGGTATTTGGACGCTCCAGCAGGGCCCAGGTGGCACAACAATACTGTTTTTCTCAGCACCAGCTGACTCCTTCCCACAGCTAGCAATGGGGATTTTCCATCTGCTTCCATGCCAGAACAACTACACTGTCAATCACAACACCAGCAAGAGGAATGCACTTGAGCTTTTTAATGGCCACATATTGGACTGACCCTATTACATGCAAATGTAAAAGAAGAAATTAATTTAAGAGTTATAAACTTGCATGAAGTTTACATACCTCTCCAGAAGGCATCTGGCAATAGCCAACTAATGGACAAACCATTGGGTTAACCGAATCAGTAACTGTTCATTTGGGTTTTGTCCTGTTTGTGGTAACAAGAGACAATGAAAGCAATTGTTTCTGTTTAACTGGAAGTTTCAAAAGCCAACACAAGATTTCTTTCATATGTTTATTTGGCTTTTCAATTGTTTATCTAAGAAACCGTTGCCTTAACTGGTTAAATATAGAACAGCATAATTATGATGATTATAAAACTCAGAAGCTTTTAATAAAAGATTTTTAAAACCTCTAGATCATTGCAAACCAGGACTAAGGAAGCTATATTTCCTACAGATTAATGCCCTCTGGTAAATTAAGTTTGATCTCTATGAGTTTGTGAGCAGCCACTACTAGGGGCATTAATGAAGCTCCTCTCCTACGTGGATTGCCTGGTGTCTAACAAGGGGTCACTTTGCAGCTCTTCTGCCAACCAGAGCATTAATACCTTCATGACATTTTTAGGATCCTAATTACATTTGAGCCATCTAATCTTCTTTTAGATTTGGTGAAATCAGCCAGGTGGTTCTAAAGTCATTGGAGGAAAGACCCTCACAGCTTGATTGCATAAGCTTTGTTTCCAAGGGAAAAAAAAGACTAAAAATCTTGTCTGTGGGTATATGTTCCTGTGGGGGGGTGCAGCGTGTTGCCTCAACAGCCTGTCAGTGGTGTATTTACAACTGAAAAGGAGTACCTCACAGTGACACATTGGACTGCAAGTCCCTCAGCCCAGGCCCAGTCATAGCAAAGTTGTTTGGAAGCCTAGTTCCAGCCCAGCCTGGTTGAACAGTAGTCAACTATACAGAGGTTAAAAGCTCAATGGTTTTCACTTAGTGGGCAAGAAGGTGTTGCCAGAGTCTGCTAGGAACAGCAAAGGGGGCAGGTGGTGCCTCAGCAGCAGTGATGGGCACATATGTAGCTTGTTACCTAATAAGCGATGACCACAAAGAAGCAGCAGGTTGTACGCCGACCTTCTCTGATGTTCAACAAAATCAACTTTTCAGTTTTGAGCAGGACACAGGAGTATTGCTAAAGTCTTTTTTTCCTCAGTTTTTGAGCTGCAGATGAAGAAAGACTACATGAGCCAGTCCTGGAGTCTAAAACTGTGACTTGTTTCTTCATTACTTTCTTTTGTCCACCTAATATGACTGAGCAGCAATCCAATTTAGAGCATGCAGGCTACGGGTAATTCAGTGATTTTGTACTGAGAGCTGCCTGTTGCCTCTCATGTGGTCCTGGCAATTACTCTGAAAAAAGTATAGTTTCAATCAGAAAAATGCTTCATAAAAAGATCCCCAACTGGATTATTATCCAATCAGATGTTACAATTTGTAAGACATTCCTCAATAAACACATCATTTTTACCCTTAATATAGGATATACCTGGTGGTTGCACTGTATATGAAATGATAAAACATTAGCTAAAAATGCCCACATTTTTCCCCTGAAAAAAAACTTGTGTGGCGAGTCTAATGGGAGTCTGAATGCTCTTGTGCTTGTATTGTAGGAATACCTAAAAGCTCTAATAAAGTTTATTGTTCCACCGACCATCTCTAAAATAAAGGAATGTTCCCAGCCTGAAGAAATTGCAGTCTTTGATAAGAGTGGATTTGAGTAAAAGGGAAAGAGGGCTGAGAGCAAGAATTTATTGTCAGGTATGCAAGCTACAAATACATTCGGCATTCGTTAATTATTAGACCTTTTTAGAAAAACAAACAAAACTATGCCTGCAACTATCTCCAGCTAAGATGCTGGATTTTTTAATATGTATCTGTTAATAACTTAAATTATATAAATTTATATAAGTGTTACTTCAAGACCACAGTTCTCTACCACAGACATATTTTTCATCTCACTGTTGTTATCTACCCCACTACAGCATAATTTAAAAAGTCCCCAGTGAGTAGGGGTGATGACGTGGTCATTCAAGGTCTTCCGAGAAGAAGCTGTTTGTAAGTCAACAACAAAACAACAACAAAAGTTCGTGATTCCACAGGAAGGTGAAGATACAGCTTAAGTTGAAGAGAAATTTGGCTAAAGAGGAATCTGGCTGAAAGATCATATGTAGAATGGTTGTGGCTTCCCTGGCAGTTTTTTTGGGCACCCTGACAGACCTTCCCCCAAGTCTGCTGTGGTCCTACAAAAGTCTAGTACAGACAACAGTAGGAACAGTTTTTAAATAGTCAGTATTTGTGCTTAGAGCTGTCCACTTCTAAGTATAGTTCAGAAGAAAGTACGAAGTAGCAAGGAATATGTGATGCTCTCTAATTTTCAAAAGACCAAGGAAATAGTCTCTTAGGTGTTGTAAATGGTTTTCTTTGCACAATGCTTTTAATGTGACAGATAGGGGATTTATCCTGTCCTATTTTTGGAATTGTTTAAAGGTCAGTTTGTACAGCTCAGATGGGTGGTTAAGAAATAAGGATGAAACACTGTATGGCTATATATCAGTCTGCAAACTCCACCTGTGGTTGTGAATGTTGATTTGATTTATAAATGACACTGGATCCTGTCTGGACATTTCTCCCTGCGGGATTGTATGGTGCTAGCTTGAAATGAAGTCTGATTTCCTGTCCTTGACTAGCAAGTTAGCTGCAGCCTCTGGGGAATCGTTAGGATTTTAGGTGGGCTGCAGCCAAACAAAAATATGGACTGGCTTGTGCTGGGGGTGGGAGAAAAGGTCACTAAGTGAGGCTGAAACTTTACAGAAGGGGAACTTCAATAATAGGCATTTAAGAGTAATGAGGAGGCTTGCACAGGAAAATGAGGGAGGACCTAAAGGAATGAAAGGACTGGCTAAAATAGATAAAGACACCAAAGGCAGTTATGTTTGGCTGTTTATTTTCATAGCTTTGATTATATTCTGTGTGGTGTCCACATGTGAAGCATAACTTATTTTAGGAGTCCCACTGAGAATATTCTCCAAGTCTCACTTTAGCTGTTGCATCATTTTTAATCGGTGAGAAGCTAAGCCCCAAAATCCAGAACTTGGAGGAGTGTGCAGTTGCTCCTGAAAAGGCTGTGGAACAATAGCACTGTTACGTGGACATGGGCTGTCAGACTGCAGAGTCTTAGTTTTCAGGAAAGAGTAAAAGTGAGAATATCTGAATCCCAAAAAGCATGATTAGAAGTGCAGAGCTTGTGAGATACCATTGGAATCTGGTTACTTCTTGCAGTTTAAGGGCATGAGATACCCAGAGAATGGAGATTCTTGCTAAAGTCTGGTAAGCATCCCAGTAGGGTGCTGGCCAGGGCTGGAGAAATAATGCTTCTGAGTTTCACTTGTGCAATGCTGTCTTCTAATTTTGCTCTACATAGAGCAAAGACTTTTGTTCGCCCCTCAATAAGAAAACATTCTGTCTGCATGGGTGCACAGAATGTGTTTTCTTGCATTTCTGCTAATAGGCAGGTGCTTTAAAAGTAGCTTTATATGGCATATTTAATGTACATATAATGGAATGGATATGCCACAAGATATGTCTTGTTAAGTCCACGATTACAGACCCTGCATTTTCTAATCTGAGCAGCCATTTCCACTGTGTAGAAAAAGGGTACCGACAGCAGCCTGCTGCTGCAGCTCTTGTGCAAACTGACTCACAGGAATCACAAAAGGAGCATGTAAGAGATCACAAGTATTTCTGAGGCGTTTTCTTCTGTGGTGGTTTTTTTTTTACAGTTATTATTGACCAGCCCCTACTTACACGTCATTTAATAACTAATGTTATTAAAATTTATAGCCTTAAGATTTTTTGCCTACCATTCTTGGTCAGCTGTAAGTTAAAAGGTAAAAGAGATGAAAAACCAAAGTATTAAGCTAAGTTTCTAGAATTTCTGAGTTCTCTGTCTTCCTCTGGCTCTTGCAAATAATTTACAACAAACCCCTCAAAAATATCCACTGTTGTTTTTTGGTTTTGTTTTCTTAATTATTATTTTAAGTATCTTTGTTTCTGGTTTGCTAGGTTCTCTGAATTTATACGTCAACTAAAACCTGCCTGTTTGAAGTTCTCTTTACAGAGGATTGACATTTTATATATGGAACGTAAAGACCACATTTATTTGTGAACCTAATTGCCTATTACAACATAAGCAGAAGATGAACTGTTTATGTTATGTGCTATTTATGAAACATGTAAAAATTTGATATTGTTTTGATGAAAGGCACACTGGAGGGAAGAGATTGAGCTTTTACTTTGTTTCTCTGCCTCTGCTTGGTTATTTGGGAAGGCTTTCTCTAAATCTCTGACATTGATGAGAGCCATTCGAGAAGTTCTCCTTAGCCAGGCCAAGTCTGCGCTTACAAGCACAATTCCATTATTTCAGCTGGATTTTATTACTGCAAGCAGCTTACCCAGCTGCATAGCAGGAATGTTTAACCAGGAACAAGACAAACTTCCATAAGCTGCTTAATTCTGACTTGGGACTGTTCCTTCAAATCAATTGATATGGAAATAATTACTTCTCAGAATCTGTAGAGGGAAAGGATGTAAAAAGAAAATTAAAATCTAATTAAATGGAGGTAGAAAGCAGTGTCTAAGTAGACAGATCTTAAGCCTTAGCAAATTTTCAAAGGTTACATTATCCTTTTTGTCCCTGGAAATCTTTCTTTTTACTTTTCTCCCCTCTTGCACTATTATCATTACTTTTTAAGTAACAGGAAAAGCTTTAAAAAAAACCCCAAACTATTTTTATGTATCTAAATATAATTCATACATAAAAATATTTCTATATATATTTATATCTTTTGTAAAATATGTATACAAAAAAATGTGATCTGACAAAATTGACTGAGCTACCCTGGCAGTGTCAATGTCTTGAACAGGAGAAGAACATTATTGCTGTTTTCCCAAGAGCAAGGGTAAAGACCTTTGTAGTGTTGTAGTATTTGTAGTGTTTGCAGCCAAATTTCAGCTTAGGCAACTGTTCTGCTTCCTCTAATTTCCTCTTTATGAACTGTGTAGTTGCCCTCCTCTTCACTATTAAACTGCAGGGCTGCATTATAAATTCACTGTGGTGGATGAAGTAATTGATGTATAGTATGGTCTAAGTTCTGTCCTCCGTTTCAGTAATTTTATACTAGTTTAACTGCTCACCTCAATGGAATTATGATGTGGGAAAGCAGAACTTCTGATACTTTGGGGAGGGGGGCGGGGGGAAGGCCCCATTGAGAGTGCATATTTGTAATATACAGATAAAAATACTTACAAAAATAGTTTTGCTATCCCTATCCTGCTTTTCCGTGTCACTCATGATATTGCACACCTGTCATTTCCCACCTAAATCCCTGCCACAGGCTGAAATGCTTTGCCTACCTGCTGTCACTCATATGGAAACCACTCCATGCTTTTGACTATCCCTGTTGCCCTCTTCTAAATGGTTTTGTTTTTCTAATAATGCATGATTTTCAAGGCAAGGTTCAGCTATTCACTGTTCCCATGCCTGGAAGTGTTCAAGACCAGGCTGGATGGGGCTTTGAGTAACCTGGTCTAGTGGGAGATGTCCCTGCCCATGGCAGGGGGGTTGGAACTAGATGATCTTTGAGGTCCCTTCCAATGTAAAGCATACTATGATACATATATATATATATATATTCAGTAAGGTGAACTGTCGATTTAAACAGTGGTATAGTCACTTGCTCTGTTCTTCATTCTTTTCCTAATACCAAACATTTCCTTAGTTTTTTCACTCCTATTGAGCACTGTGACCTCCAATTCTTGCTCTGATAATGGCCAGCTCAGAACCACCATTACATGTATAAAGCTAGGATTCTTTTTCCTTGTGTGCATAGCTTTATGCTTATTTCTATTGGGTTTCACCTGCCATTTTATTAAACAGTTTTGTAAGGTCATTCAGGTTTCACAGTCCAATCTCATCCTTACTCCTTTGAATGTACTTTGTGGCACACTGGCATGCTTCCTTGCCTTACCACACACATCTTTTTCAAGGTTGTGAATGAATAAAATGAACAGGGCAAATCCAATAGATTCCTCTAATTACTTCCTTCCACTGTAAGTACTGACCAATTATCCATGCCCCACCTCCTCCACCTTCCATCTCTTAGCCAATTGCTCACTCATTCCTGGAACTTCCCGCTTACTCCACTGCTGCTTAGTTTTCTTTACAAGTTTATGGTGAGGGAGCTTGTGAAAAAACATTTGGTTATATGAAGAGTTTTGCTGGTTTTGCTGATTTCTTCAAATAATTTGAAAGGCAAGACTTCCCTCTACAGAGCCTGTGCTGGTATCCATGTCTGATATATAGCTCAAAGGAGGTTGTATTTTTGTAGTTGCCCACTAATTCTACCTAGTCGAAATTGCTTTCTGTTTCTGATTTGATTTTCATTCTCTGACCTATCATGTACATAAGGTAAAGAATTTTCATATTGGCATGCTAAGAAACACTATTACGAATTGTGTGTTTTTCTGCACCCATTTGGCTTTTTCTCACTTATCAGTTTCAAAGTTCACTCACAGTCTTTGTTGAAAGTATTACCAGCTTGGTCCCTTACAGTTCAGATGAAGTCCATCTCTCTTGTGCAGGCTTTTTCTAGACGTGTATCTAGGTTTTTTATAAATTGAAGAAAACAGCCTTTTGGAGTTTCATGCTTCAGATAAATTTGTATTGGCTTCACACTCCATCAAAAATTCCATATCAAATAGACATGTCCTAGGAAAAGACACAATTTAATCAGAAAAGAATTACTTTTGCTTGAATGTTGGGAAGAGACAAGTTGTCACAGTTGAAAACATTTGAAATTGGGGTTTGTTTAATGTTTTGCTGAGGAGGTCTCACACAGCAAAAACATCCTCAATTCTAGGTTGATTTGTTTGTGGAAACATTTTCTCAAAAATAGGATTATAGTGGACGAACAATTTTATCCAACTTCTGCTTCCAAATATTCCAAATATTAATGAATATATTGAGCTGATGATGGGGTTAGTGATGCACTGCAGAAATGTTAAAATTTCATATAGTCCTGCTCTGTTCATAGAGCTGTAATGAAGAAGGCTGTATTATGGATGATTTAGATAATCTGCAGGGGAACTAAAGCAGTGACTGTGAAGGAGAATGTGGCGTGTCGTCCCCCTAGGCCATGGAGCACTCCATTTGCTGGAATAGCTCCTAACTGCTATTTAGTGGGCAGCTAGTGGAAAATAAAATTGCTTCAGGCAATTGAGAATCTTATTCTGTATTATTAATGTTTGCAGTCTGGGTGAAGAATAGGGTAAACTAACTCCATTTGTACCAAGGGGAGAAAACTTCAGGCAAAAAGAAAGAGAAGAAAAGATCAGTATCTTCTTTTAGCAAAAATTCTTTTGGAGGTAGGAGATGGTTTGTTTGTGTTGGGTTGGGCTTTTGTTGAGGGTGGAGGGAGGTCATATTGATGGTGGGTAGAAGTAGGAGCTAGGACACCTATTGGTGCTTCTGAAGATGGTGACTTCTGCTATCTAATGGTCATAGAGTCATAGAATCATTTTGGTTGGAAGAGACCTTTAAGATCATCAAGTCCAACCATTAACCTAGCACTGCCAAGGTATCACTAAACCACGTTCCCCAGCAGTACATCTACGCATCTTTTAAATACCTCCAGGGATGGTGACTCAACCCCTTCCCTGGGCAGCCTGTTCCAATGCCTGATAACCCTTTAGATGAAGAAATTTGTCCTAATATCCAATCTAAACATCCCCTGGTGCAACCTGAGGCCATTTCCTCTTCTCCTATAACCTGTTACTTGGGTGAAGAGACTGACCCCCACGTTTCTACAACCTCCTTTCAGGTAGTTGTAGAGAGCGATAAGGTCTCTCCGAGCCTCTTCTTCTCCAGGGTAAACAACCCCAGTTCCCTCAGCCACTCCTCATAAGACATGTTCTCCAGACCCCTCACCAGCTTTGTTGCCCTTCTCTGGACATGCTCCAGCACCTCAATGTCCCTCCTATACTGTGGTGCCCAAAACTGAACACAGTACTCAAGCTATGGCCTCACCAGCGCTGAGTACAGGGGCACGATCACTTCCCTACTCCTGCTGGCCACACTATTTCTAATACAAGCCAGAGTATTAGGGTATTATTATTACAGTCACCAGTAAGTGTCTTGTTGATCAAGATGATAATCCCTGTGTTGCAGGAACTTGGACATTTATGAAAAACTGAAGGTAACAGAAGAGCATTTTGTAAGAAAGAGGAACATTTCACACCCTGGAAGCTGGCTGAGTTCACTGTAGTATGTTGAAATCCTCTGGGGAAATGAGACCATAGGTTGTGTATGGTAGCAAGTGATGGGATTAACACAGTAGGTTTCCACTAAAGAAATCTGAAAGCTTTCAAATTCTATGGAGGTTTGTTTTGGTGGTTTGTTTTTTTAGGGTGGGTTTTTTGTTGTTGTCATTGTTGTTGTTTTGTTGTGGTTTTTTGTTTTGCTTTGTTTTGATTTGTTTTTTAGAGTAAAGCAGCTAAAATAAAGCCAGCTTTATGGTGTTGAGATGATGAAATATTATTAATCTATATAAATTGGATCCAGAGCAACTTGTTGATCTGGGAATCCATGTGTCCATTTATGCCTAAACCTTTCACAGGCATATGTATTATTGTTAAATACGATGGTGAGAGGGAAAACAAAATAGTGATGCATAAAAGATACTGGAGCCTAGGAGGGCTGTGGAAGGAGTCCAGCAGGAAACCTTTTCATCCAAGTTCCCTACATACCAGCCCTGAAGGACACTTTCATCTCTTATAAAGTAGATTTCCCAAAATGGTGTCATCTGTGAACTGGCTGCCCTTAGGATACAGAGAGGAATGCTTTGGAGACTATACAATGTTTTCAGCAGGATGGTATGATGATCTTGCCTCAGGCAAGTTTTTCTTTTCCTTCCCACTCAAACTCACTGTCAGCTCTTTTCTCAGTGTGCCACCTGCTCTCCCAAGGAATGGATGTTGCACACATGCAGTGCATGTGGTATATCTCTTCTTGGAAATATCTTCCAAATTGTGCATGGGTTTCCCTCCTGATGCCGCCTAGTTCTTGACCAGATTGAGTAAGAATCTGCATGACTTCATCAAGAAGAGAAAACGGTGTATTTCAGAACATGTGAAAGAGAGTGAGTGAACTGGTTAGTACTCCAGTCTAACATGAGGATAAACTTTAATATCCTTATTCAGTGCGTATGTTTCTTTCCCAGACAAACATCACACTGAAATCACTGGGTTGGGGTGGGTGGTGGTGTCTGTTTGTTTGCTTGCAAAAAACCACACATCTTGCAGGGCAGATGCCCTATCCTAGACAGACCTCAAAGTTTTCAGCATCAATATAAATCTTTGGAGATCTTGTTGATTGTTGTGTCTGGAACGAATCTATAACTACTAACTGCAGTGTTTAATTCTAAATTCTATGTGATTAATTTTTATTTTAAATAAAATGGATTGAGCAGGCACATGCAAATGTTGGAATTCCTATTAGCAGATAGGAGTTGGAAAACATATGAAATAAAGGATAATAGTAAATCAAAGCCAGAAATCTGTATGTTGGGATTGCTGGGACACAACAAGCAGCAAACTGCAACTTCTGTTAGCATCCTGAGTGGTTTAGGCTTTGTCTGTGAGAACATGGAAGGGGAAGATGAGAAGAACTCTACATCCAAAAGCTATCAAGAAAAAATAATTGGGTGACAAGTGAGAAAACAACTACATGACATGGTGAGAGATTTTCTTTGGTTTCTCACTGGTTCTGTTTTGAAACATCATGTGTCCATAAGCAATGGATTTCAAACAAATGAACTATGAAGCAAACAACAACAGGCACAATTTTCTCCCTTCAAATCCTTGCCACAACAGAGGTAAGGCTGTACTGTCTAATTATTCCCTTGCCACATCATTTTCCGTTTGAATAACTTCTTTTGCTGCATTGGCTATGGTACATTGTGCTGTTCTACAATGCCTAATCTGTTGTGTAAGTTTAAACGTACTTATGTACGTTGTTGGAGTGGGAAGGGCTCACTTGAAAATATAATTCTATTACTCCTTGATTTTCAGTACCCCGTTCTACTGTCACACTTTTGATACTGGTTATTGGTTTGGGGTTTTTTTACTTCTCATGATGAGGCTTTGATAATTCTGTTTGGAGAGGACTCTTTCTGAACTTATTGCAGGATATTTTCATTCCTAAAGCCTGCACTGTTTTTCGTTTGGTCCACCCCCCATGCCCCCCTATTAAGCTATATGGCTTTACTTTTAGGGTGTAAAGGTTGGGGTTTTTAGGAGGACAGAAATGTCTTTAGTAGAATTCCACAGCATAATTCCACTTTCTAGCCAGTGTTGCCTTCTAAGGCCAGTCTTAGCCTTTGGGGAGGCCTGCAAAACAAGATTTTTCTCCCCTCCATCTCCCAAACACAGGTCCATGGTGTGCTGTGAGACCAGTCAGACAAAGGCCAGATGAGAATTCTCAGCACTGTAACAAAAGGAGCAGACATAGCTAATGGTGGTTCAATAGGAAATTAATCCACAGTCTGCTGATAAGGCTTACCTCATCCTTTTTCTTCAGGGAAAAATTGATCCCTGATGTTCTTGATGCCACTATGTCTCTAAGTATCAGATTGCCGTGAACGCATAGTATTCAATGCTAATGAACACAGTAGTTGCATGTATATTGACTGTTCCATGTCTCTAATTTGCTGTGAGAGCAGGGAGGGGCGTTGCTGGTTCTTGGCATATGGAGAAGCTATTTCGAAGATTAATGCTGAACTTTCTGTTGGGAATAGGTTTCCAGGCTTCTTGAGGCAGGTTGTGTGGCCTGTAACGTAGCTGAAATCATAGCTAAAAGTCAAGCTGCAGAGCCAAGAATCCTGTTCAGCTGATATTGATGGAGGAGAGTTGGCTAGTCTTGTCCTTTTAGCCACAAATCTATTTGGAACCTTTCTGACAAGAAAGGCTTCTGTATGTCTCCAGAAGCGGCCTTGGGAACCCACAAGAGGCATTAACTACAATGCTGGGGAGAACAGGAAATATACAACCTGGCTATTGGCTTTCCTTAGCTTTCATTTTATAGGTTAACTGTACAAAGAATTGTTGGGTTTCGGGTTTTTTGTTTTGTTTCATGGGTGGGGTTTTTTTTGTTTTGTAAAGTTTTTTGGTTTTTTGTTTTAAATTGAAAGCTGATGTTTTCCTTTTAACTTCTAAATCCCAAATTTGTGTTAGATGGGCATATCTTTGATGGCAAAGACCAGCTTTACTCACCTTGGGTATTTATTAACCATTTTCTCTTTTCACAGAATCACAGAATAGTTGAGATTGCAACAAAACCTCTTGAGACTGTCTAGTGCAACCTACCTCACTCAAGCAGAGTCAGCTAGAGCAGGTTGCCCAGGACAATGTGCAGTCAGCTTATTAATATCTCCAAGGATGGAGACTTTATAAGCTTTCTGGGCAACCTGTTTCAGTGTTTGACCACCTTTGCAGTAAAAATGTTCTTCTGTGTTCACAGGGAATTTCCTGTGCTTCACTTTGTGCCCTTTGCCTCTTGTCCTCTCACATGGCACCACTGAGACAAGTCTGGCTCCATCTTTTTTAAGCCCTCCCATTGGACATTTATACATGTTGATGAGGTTCTCCCCCTCCCCAGAACCTTCTCTTCTTCAGGCTGAAGAGTCCCAGATCTCTCAGCCTTTCCTTGCATGAGATGCTCCAGTCCCTTTACCATCCTAGTGGCTCCTTGCCGGACTCGGCCCAGGAAGTCCATGTCTTGTGTTGGGGCACCCAGAACTAGAGACATCGCTCCAGATGAGGTCTGACCAGTGCTGAGCAGAGAGGGGGTCGCCTTCCTCAACCTGTTGGCAATGCTTTTCCTAATGCAGCCCAGGATACCATTTTCTATCTTTGTGGCAGCTGAACAAACCTAGTTTCTAATCTTATAAACAGGGAATGCTTGAATGTTAAATGTAAAAAGATTTTCAACACTAAATAGCACTTACCCTTACAGATTAAGAGAAGAATATTTAAGCTGCTGTGTAATCACCACGTCAGTAATGCTTAACAAGACATGACTTCTGTAATGTTTTATGTGCTATTCTGTGCTGAAATCATTGGGTAAAAGAAAAATTGTGACAAAATAAGCTAAAATGACCTTTATCCCTCCCATTTTTTTGAAGCTGAAATGAAAAAAAATCGCTTGCGGGAGGGAGGAAATATTGGGGATTTTTTTGTCTAAACATATTTGATTTCAGTAAAACTAGAACTTCAATTTCATCAGAATATTCCTCTTCTGATTGATAGAGAAAACACCAGGTGAGACCTTCAGCATTCATTATTTAGGAAGCATGAGTCAGATCTATGATTATCAAGTCCTGGTTCACTAGCCGAGGAGATGTGCATTTGCTGCATCCTTTTAAAAATAGAGGTGAAAACGGCCTGCTTTTTGGGTGCTCTGTGAAAATATGTTGTAGTTGAGCATTGTCATGTTAGAACTATGGGGAGGGCAGGGGGCAATGTGCAGTTCCGAAACTTATGATTGACTGAGCTTCTATTGAGCATTCGTAAACTCAGATAGACAGTACTTCTCAGGATCTCGCAAAGGGAGCTCATGTGAGAGAGAACTTTTTTTGTCAGTCAGGATTTAAAGACCCCTCCTAGAGAGGCTGGTAAAACTGGCAGTCAGCCTACTAAGTCTCTGTTATCTTGGAAGTACAAATCCTCCTTGGATTCCTTGTGGGATACCGCAAAATGAAAATCACCCTAACTTCCCTTGACTCTAGCCTACATTGAGACTTATCTCAAGGACAGGAAGGTTGTTGGGCCAGTACTATGCCATTGTGTTTGCTAGTCACAGCGAAGATTCAGGAGGCAGATACTGATGGACAAAATTCAAGTACAGAGAAGCAAGGGATATAGGGGTATAATCTGTTTTTTATTGTAGCATGGTATTTAAGGTTTGAGTGCATGCTTTATTTTTGTTGTTTAAATAATACCAAAGAACAACTGTCCTGAGGTACAATTTCCTTCCTTGGTAGGGTTACCAGCTCTTTTACTCTGTCTGCAGTATGGCATGTGCAGTATCCTTGTTAGCGAGAACAGTGCTGTCATTACGGAATGATCATATGGGAAAATTATGCAGGAACAATTCCAAGCAGACGGTGTCCTGGTACAGTGCGGCACTCCTATTTGAATCCCATAAGCTCTTACATACAAAATATTATCACTGTATCAAGAAAAACAGCAGAGAAAATTTCTTTAAAATGTTATCCTCTAGAAGAGCCTTGCTGAGGGCAGGAGATATAGCTAAGAGACTTTGGCTAGATGATCTGTTACTTTTAGGCAGCATGCAGTGACTAATCCACTGGGCTTTATGGGCCTATTTAAATTAGATATATGCAGGCAGTGCATTATTTATAACCAAAAGCATGAATAATTCAACATGCCCACTCTTAGCAGGTATGCAGCTTGTGCCAGAAGCCTGCACTAGATGCTTGCTTTCAGAATTATGAAGATACTATCAGATAACAGTCTGTTTTGCTTGTATGCTCCACTTTGCTCTGTCTGCTCTTCCTTTTGTATCTTTCTAGCTGGGTTCTATTTTTTGTCTGGGGAAGAAGAACAGATGATGTATTCTCTATATTATTCGCTTTATCTGGAGACGACATACTATGTCTAAAACAAATTATGTAAATCCGTTTAGGATCAATGCATTAATTTCATTTCTGTTCCATTGTGACAGAGACAGAGGCATGTTCAAGACAAGGGACTTAAAGGCAGCATGGCAAAGGGACAGTGCAACGCTCCTGGCCTAACAAATCTAGTCTCCCACACTCCACTGCACAGCTTGGGCTCAGCTGTGTCCTAAGACTAGTTGTGGCCACCCAGTCTTGTCACAAAATGTGTTTTGCAGCACCCTTTTGCTCAAATATTTGGTCTGTGTGGCTTAGCCTAAATGTACTCATTAGGGACAGTATCCATGTATAAAGGCTTGGACACCTGATGTGGAAATAAGCTGCGTGTAAATGGATGCAGACTATAATCTGAACGTTGCCAACAAAAATATCTGATATTCAGATGACTGTATTGTATAGTCATGCAAGGCAGTTCTCAAAGGTTGTCGGCTGAAAGCCAGTTGCACTGGGACACTGAAATGAAGCTACTTCCAACACAAGTTATTTCCCTGCCAAACGTTTCTTTTCTTTCCTTTCCTTCAGTTCCACCTGAATCATATCTAAAATCCAGGGGCTGCAGAAAGAATTCAGACTGCCTACTCTCTGGCTTTCTTGCCTCCTTATAATCAGTGACCTGAGTTAGGGCCTTCTAGTAGGAGGTTTGTTGCTGTTTGTTATTCTCTGAAATTTGGAGAGTGCAAGCAATACAATATACTAAATTTATCTATCCATTCTGAGTCTGAGCTTCTCTGAGTGAGCTTACAATACTATTACTTGTTTCTGCCCAATTCCAAGAGTAACCAGTGAAGTGCAGTCGTATTTGCAAATGCTAGACAGCCTGAACAATTTTGGAAAGAAATAACAGTTCTTCAGGACACATGACGTGCTGGGTTTTTTCACACAGAAATAAATGTGGCAGAGATCTCCAAGTTCCCTGCAGCTGAAAACAGAATGCAAGTACTCTAGCTGTCAACATCGTTATAAAATCCTTATTTGACTGTTACTGAATCATTGAAGAATTTTTGAGGTGCTTTGCTGGGAACAAAAAATATTGATTCAAGCTCCCTATCTGTGTGGCTACAGATAATTCATTATTTTCTGTATCTCAGGTCCCAATCTGTACGTCTGCATAATGCTGGCTCCCTAATCAAAGCAGTAGTATGAAGGGAAAGATGCACCAAAGGTAGCAAGGCACTTGAGTATCATGGTTTGGAAGGGAGGTAGAGTTAGCTAAATATGATAAATGCAGTACTTCTCCTGCAACTGCTCCAGACAGATTGCTTCTATAGCCACTGAAATACAGCAGTTAGAGAGTACAGCAAATTTATAATAGTGTATAGCAACATTACAGAAGTTTAGGTACAAACCAGAATTAAAACATCCTTGCTTCAGTCTTTACTGCTAAGGCTGGCCCCCAGGAATCCCAGACCCTGGAGTTAAGAGAAACAGTCTGGAGAAAGGAAGACTTTCCTTTGGTTGAGGAGGGTCGGTTTAGAGATCATTTAGGCAAACTCGACACTCACAAATCCATGGGCCCTGATGGGATGCACCCTTGAGTGTTGAGGCAGCTGGCAGATGTTGTTGTGAAGGCACTCTCCATCATATTTGAAAGGTCATGGAGAACAGGAGAGGTACCTGAGGACTGGAGGAAAGCCAGTGTCACTACGGTCTTCAAAAAGGGCAAGAAGGAAGACCCAGGAGACTACAGGCCAGTCAGCCTCACCTCCATCCCTGGAAAGGTGATGGAACAGCTCATTCTGGATGTCATCTCTAAGTATGTGGAGTAAAAGTTTATCAGGAGTGGTCAACATGGATTCAATAAGGGGAAATCATACTTGACCAATCTGATAACCTTCTATGATGGCATGACTGGCTGGGCAGATGAGGGGAGAGCAGAAGACATTGTCTACCTTGATTTTAGCAAAGCTTTTAACACTCTCTCCTGTAACAACCTCATAGGTAAGCTTAGGAAGTGTGGGTTAGATGAGTGGACAGTGAGGTGGATTGAGTACTGGCTGAATGGCAGAGCTCAGTGGGTTGTGATCAGCGGCACAGAATCTAGTTGGAGGCCTGTAGCTAATGGTGTTTCCCCAGGGATGAGTACCGGGTCCAGTCTCGTTCAACATATTCATCAATACCTGGATGAGGGGACAGAGTGTACCCTCAGCAAGTTTGCTGATGATAAAAAACTGGGAGGAGTGGCTGACACATCAGCTGCCATACAGCAAGACCTGCACAGGCTAGAGAGTTGGGCAGAGAGAAACCTAATGAAGTTCAACTAAGACAAGTGTAGGGTCCTGCATCTAGGGAGGAACAACCCCATGCACCAGTACAGGTTAGGGGCTGACCTGCTGGAAAGCAGCTCTGCGGAGAGGAACCTGGCTATCCCGGTGGACAACAAGTTGACCATGAGCCAGCAATGTGCCCTTGGGCCAAGAAGGCCAATGGTATTCTGGGGTGCATCAAAAAGAGTGTGGCCAGCAGGTCAAAGGATGTTATCCTCTCCCTCTACTTTGGCCTAGTGTGGTCACATCTGGAGTACTATGTCCAGTTCTGGGCTCCCCAGTTCAAGAAAGACAAGAAAATACTGGAGAGAGTCCAGCGGAGTGCTATGAAGATGTTCAGGGGACTGGAGCATCTCTCTTATAAGGAAAGGCTGAGTCACCTGGGTCTGTTTAGCCTGGAGAAGAGAAGACTGAGAGGGGATCTCATCAATGCTTATGAACATCTAAAGGGTGGTGTGGCAGTGTGGTGGTACCCTTAACTGGGAATAAGCAATAAGATCTATTTCAAATCCTATGTAAAAAAATCGAGACAAACTAGTGTGAATTCTTCATTACACTTTTTTCCTGTTTTGGCATCTTAATGGCTGCTTGTAATTCCCCTGTGGATGTGGAGTCAGTCAATAACAGAATCATTTCATAATCTCCCATTGTTTTGCTCCATCAGAAAAGACAGGTTCTGTGCTCCAACATGAGGATTAAGCTCATTGTGGCAAAAAACCCCAGAAGATAAAAGCCTTACAGAATTGCGGTATGATCTCTACACAAAGTTTCAATCCTTCTTGATGGTGGTATTGGGCTGCGAAGGGAAAATTCCTCCCAGGTTCAGCAAATGATCAAAGAACTAAGTCCACTCATAATGTGTGATCTGAAGCTGAGGTGGGATATAGGCATAAAAGACTTACGATGGGATAAGAAGTATATGGTGTAACATATAACTTTGATTGGTCACTGAGTGACCTCAGTGGTTCTGCTATTGGTTCTGCTGTAAGATCCTCTTTTGTCCTACAAGATGAACCAATAAGGGGGAGAAATTCTAGTCCAATGATGGCTTGCATACGAAATTTATGATCTGAAAAGCAGAATCTGAAGGTGTTTTCAGGGGAGGAGGGAATGAGCTTTCATTAAACCGTGTTACAAGTTCAGGATGGCCAGTCACAGCTGAAACCTTGGTGTGAGATTCTCTGCTCGTATAGAGCTATGCTGACTGATGAGCTCTGGAAGACAAATCTCAGGTAACTCCAAACTTAATTTCCATCTACTGCTTGTTTTCTTTTAAGGTACTCCTAGAAAACATAAAATATAAGTCATATGCAAGTGATGAAGGAATTTAGGGCCTAAAAGCTATTTGTTTGCTGCTATTCTCCACAAACTTAGCTGTCTGCATCATAGCCAGTGCCTGTCATTACTTGCTTGGAGGGGAGAGAAAGCGAGCTTTTCTCAAAGCTGTATTGGCAAGATATTTACTGTTCAAACTCCTGCTTCTTATAGGTACTTGGGTACCCCAGCAGCATGCTGTGATGGATTTGTTTGTCAATGTTGCCACCATAAATCCAGAATAAAGTTTTGTAAAGAAGTAAGAAGCAAAGAAATAGAAAATTGAATGTATGTGTGCATTGGTTTGGTTTAGGTTATGTACATTTAGCATTCTCTGATCACTGCAGAGTCAAAATAGTTTTTAAATAATGGGATATTTATTTCCATAAAACCTTATCTGTAAAAGTGAGTTAGTGGTCCTCTGGTTATCTGAGGAACCAAGGCACAGTAAGGTTAGTGCAGAATTTCTTTGGATGGAAAGAGCCTGTTATTAGCATGTGTTTCCAGAGTAGGCTTCTCAGAATATAAAGTATCTAGAATGCATTGCAGGGAGAGATCTGCATTAGGCCCAGTAAAAATCAGGCCCCCACTTCTGCAATTTCTGCCACACATGATTGGTCAGGTTACACGTGGAAGTGAACAAATTGGAAGGTATGTATGCAGAAATGCAAATGAAAGAGGAAGTGTACCTAGATGACTAAGGACTTACAATGAGTAAATGTTCCACAATGAAAACACCGACAATCTGTGAGAGACTGGCTCAAACTGAGGAGAGAAAAACAGAAGAAAACCCTCCACGGGGCTACTATCAGTTGTGAGTAGTACCCGGTGCAGCGTTAATTGTTCCTCCAAGAAATCATCGTGTATGTTTCAAGAGCAGAGAGGGGACACACACTAACCTATTCTGTCTGTGCCCATTAGTGACCCTTGGCTACCCACAGGGTTTGTGAGAGCCTTCCTGATCTCATTGCATATGCTGCTTCCTACTACATCTGACATCATGCCCAGCTGTTTCAAACTCAAAATAAAAAGGATATCTAATATAACTTCTTCAATACTGGGGAGTACGGGTGTCACCAATAATTCCCTTGAGGGCTCAGAAAATAGAGCAAGATAGAGGAAGGATTTCCATTCATTGAATGCAACATGCCCAATGATCTACTGTTTGCAGGAGCACATCTCAGATTCTGCACATTGACTTAAAAATCTATTGGTGGATTGAAGGCAGCAACTCTGTGGTTAGGAGCCAGAGCAGGGCCACCTATTCCCCACTATCCCCAGTGCAGCTCCATGAATGCCGAAGTGTGAACTCCAGTGATAAGCCTTCCCTTAGCAGTTTGCAACTGGATTGAGTAGATCATTCCTGTCTGATGGGTCTTTGGGGGATTAGCTAAAATAATTCTGTTCATAGAATAGAATCATAGAATTGTTTAGGTTAGAAAAGACCTTTAAGATTATCTAGTCCAACCATTGACCCTACTCTACCAGGTCTGCCACTAAACCATGTCTCTAAGCACCACATCTACACGACTTTTAAACACATCTAGGGATGGTGACTTGACCACATCCCTGGGTGCCTGTTCCAATGTTTGATAACTCTTTCGGTGAAGAATTTTTTTCCTAATGTCCAGCCTAAGCCTCCCCTGGCACAAGTTGAACCCATTTCCTCTTGTCCTATCGCTAGTTCCTTGGGAGAAGAGATCAGTTCCCATCTCACTACAACCTCCTTTCAGGTAGTTGTAAAGAGCAATAAGGTCTCCCCTCAACCTTCTCTTCTCCAGACTAAACAATCTCAATTCCTTCAGCTGCTCCTCATAAGACATGTTCTCCAGACCCCTCACCAGCTTTTTTGCCCTTCTCTGGACACTCTCCAGCACCTCAATGTGCCTCCTATGCTGTGGCACCCAAAACTGAACACAGTACTCAAGCTACGGCCTCACCAGCACTGAGTACAGGGGCACGATCACTTCCCTACTCCTGCTGGCCACGCTATTCTTGATACAGGCCAAGATGCCTTTGGTCTTCTTGGCTACCGGGGCACACTGCTGCATCATGTTCAGCCAGCTGTCCACCAGGACACCCAGATCCCTCTCTGCCAGGCAGCTTTCCAGCCACTCTTCCCCAAGCCTGTAGCGTTGCCTGGGGTTGTTGCGACCAAAGTGCAGGACCCGGCACTTGGCCTTGTTAAACCTCATGCAATTGGCTTCAGCCCATCGATCCAGTCTGTCCAGATCTCTCTGCAGAGCCTTCCTACCCTCAAGCAGATCAACACTGCCACTTAATTTGGTGTCATCTGCAAACTTACTGAGGGTGCACTCAATCCCCTCATCCAGATCATCAATAAAGATCTTAAACAAGGCTGGCCCCAAAACTGAGCCCTGAGGAACACCACTTGAGACGTGCCACCAATTGAATTTAACACCATTCACCACAACTCTCTGGGCTTGGCCATCCAGCAGGTTTTTAATCCAGCGAAGAGTACACCTGTCTAAGCCATGGGCAGCCAGCTTCTCTAGCAGAATGCTGTGGAAGACTGTGTCAAAGACCTTACTAGAGTCCAAGTAGACAACACCCACAGCCTTTCCAGGCAGGTCACCTGGTTGTAAAAGGAGATCAGGTTGGTCAGGCAGGACCTGCCTTTCATGAACCCATGCTGGCTGGGCCTGATCCCCTGGTTGTCCTTCACGTGCCGTGTGAGTGCACTCAGGATGAATTTCTTCCAATTTCTACTGGGGAAGAATCTCCATGATAACAAAAACCAGGCTCACCAGACGTTGTTGACAGATGCTGCAGAAAGATAGAGACCTTGGTCTTGAATGTCTTCTTCAGCCCTAGATATCCTCCATCAGGACCACCAAAGCAATGTAGGAAGTCTGCAATTACACCATCTCTGGCATATCTTCGTCTGCCATAATTTAAGGGCTTCATTTCTCAGGGCTATCAATTTGGCAACTTTTTACCGAGCACTGAGTTTACTGAACGTTGAAGGAAATTGCTAAGCATAATATTTGGATTTATGGACTCTTTCATGTGAGACATATTCCTTTTGAATATCATTCAGACTAGCAAATAAGTTAAATGTAGGTGTTGTAATCCTGCAGCATGTCAAGCGTGCTCCTGTGGTGTAAGGTCTTCCTTTTTTAAACAGTGCACAGACTGGAACATCTCTTACCTTGGGCAATGACACAGAGCTTCAGCTTAAACTTTCTTTCATGTGTTCCTCTCCAATTTCAGCACCCACCCATCCCCCAATATATATTTGCTGCTTTAAGTCTTGCAGTTTTTCACCAAACCACTACTTTTCAATCCTTATGACACTTTAAGGTTCAACTTTCAAGTTGTCTCCATTGAACCAGGGAAATGATTATCTCAGAGCCTTTCTTACACTTGCCACAGTTTACCTTCTCTGCAAATGTGAGAGCATGGATCCTCCCACAGAGCACAGTGATTCAGCAAAGTTTCTGCATCTGATTTCTTTTCTGACAAGCAGAACTGGGTTGGATATTATAGGATAAGAAAGCCAGAAATTTGAGATATTACTGTATCAGATATTCCAGTATCAAACTGAGACTTGTTTGAAGTTTTGGAAAAAAAAAACTAAAGCAAAGTATCAGCTGAAGCCAAATATTTTAGTTAAACTTTAACTGCTTCAATTTCAAAGCAATCACTCTAAACCAAAGAAAGAGAATTCTTCATTTTTAATAATGTCAAAACAAAGTGTTTAGATGACTTTGAAGTGCTTTCAAGATACAAATTTAAACAACATTGAAACTCAGCCTTCCTCACCAAAAACCCCTCTGCAAATCAGTGAATTCCCATGAAGTATTTTATGCAAACACTTTCTGACCAGCGTTATCAAATCTTAGCTGTCCTTACTTTCTCCTGTGATGCTAATCTTGAACCAGTATAACCATCTTGGATTCGGTTGTTCCTGGTTAATTCCATTCTGCCTCAAACTCTGTGGCTGAATGGTACCTGTTAGGTACATTGATAGAGCACAGTGAGGGGCCAAGCAGAGCTACCTGTGGTAGTTTCGGGTACCAGCAGCACAGCCATGTTAGTCCTGTGCTGTGTTCTGCCTGCTGAGCAGAGTACGCTGGTCTGTGTAGAGTGCCAAGCTAACAGAGGTAGGCTGCTTCCCCAGCTGGGTTATTTAAAACCAGGTGATGTGCAGATATTGACTACTCAGATGTTCTGTGTCAGTAAATCCTTTCTTTTTACAGTGGGACACAGCTGAATCGCAGCTTTGTATGGTTGCAGGCATGAGGAAAATCTGAACTGAACTCAAGTACAGCTCTGGTTTCCCTTCTTTCAACAGGTACTCTGTTTAGCACACTCTGAATTTCTTGATATATGCCAAACAGAACGGACAATTCTCTTCCCCTGTTCTGCAAAGTATTGTGTATGCTCACAGTACAGTAACAACCACACTTAACAGACTGAGACAAACATCATTTTAAATGAAGAATTACTGTCTCATGCTTTGAGAGAAGTGCTGGCGCACCACCACTTAGGAGGCAGCAGGGACCAAGCAGAATAGCACAGAATGATTTTGCTATCTAGCAAATAGCAAAAATTTCTCACTAGCTATAGAACAAAAGCCATGCAGATGTATCTGTCAGCACTGAGTCCTTGGAGGAGTGGAGTACACCAGGAGGACAGTGGCCACGTCCAGTAGGATTTGTGGTGTCAGAATGAACTGCAGTAGACTGCAGTGAAATACATTTTTGCCGTGAGTTGAATTCTGACTGGAATCCTAAAATACAGTGTTATTTTCCTGTATTTACCCAAGGCAGGCTGCAGCTTGCTTTTCAAATTGTCTTCTTGTCTGCTGGCAGCATCTGTTGAGATCTGAAATGGCCAAAGAGGGAGCTGATGAATAAAAATTGTTCAGTTGTCCCATTGCTCAGTGGATCAGCAGCCTCCTTGCTCATATCTCACCAAATGACCAAAAATGAGGAAGGCAAGGGACTGAAGACACTACCAGGTTCTAAGTGTTACACAATGCTATGCTTGTTGGAGGCCACAGAGACATTACTCAAAGCTAGTACTAATGTCTATTTCTTTGCAGCAAGAGTGCTCCTCTACTTCAGTCATCTTAGTTGACTGGTGTTTGTTGGGCTGTAGGGATTTTTTGGTTGGGGTGGGGTTTTTTTTGTTACACTATGATGCCAAACAACTTCTGGCTCTACACAGTGAGCTGTCTGGCAGAACTCCTGTGTTCTGGTGGTGTGTGTTTCTCTGTGTAAAGTAAGGTGCGAGAACGAGGGTAGAGGAAACAGGAATAACCTTAAAACAATTTGGGAGCTGATGTAAAAAAACCCAACCAAACAAAAAAAACCAAACACAGAAACCGAGGTCATATTTTGATACATTTTCCTTCTCTTCCTTCCTTCCATTTCTCCTGTGTTCTGTCCTACTAGTGGAGGCACACTAGCATAAGCCCAAAGTGGATCAAACAGAGATTCTCCTATTTGTATGCAAAGCTTCTTTACTTTAAAGAGAGATTTTGGCACAAGGAGGCTGACTTTTGCCCATATGGCCCTTAAGGTAATGTGAATACCTGCAGCTCATTGATATCTCCTATTGCTCTCACACTGAAGTGAACTTTTATGTATTAGGCCTGATTCATAGTACAACAGCTTGTGCTCAATGGGATACTCATCGGATGTTGTATAAGGTGCTCAGCATCTTGTAGGTTAGTGAGTATCAGACACCGACACTGGACTAAAATGATCAAAGGCTGTGGTGGGACAGGGTTATTAACCCAGAAATATATAATGTCTCTTTCTCTGTTATCACGGTTCTACTTGGACCAAGATATGTATAGAAGTAGGTGGTGGAGGGGGTGAGATGAAGGTTAGCAGGGGTGAAAATGGGGAAAATGACCCATTTTCCTTTTTTGTTTCCTGGTCTTTTCTTTTCCCAGGCTTTATTCTTGTTGCCAGCCCTGTGCAGGAAGAAGACATGGAGCCCTGTATAAAGGTTTGTGTAACAAATGCGATTTCTTTTTAAAGCTTCCTTTAGTCACTTTAACCCATGGCTCACAGTCACAGTGATGTCTCATTGCTATGACTTGGCAATTTTCTCATGGCTTTATAATCCGATGCTGCATGCTGTTCAGACCAGCGGTACCCTTGTCCTTAAGCTTAAGCCCTGGAAACAGTGATGATGGAAATGCCAGTACTGCCTCAATATGTCACTTCACATTGGTCTCCTGAGACAAGGCGGCCACTTCTTTCCAGAAAGGCACAATAATTTGTGTCAGCTCATTAAACTGGCATACTGCTGATTCAGGCATTGAGCTTTAACGGAGCACTTTGTCCCAGCTCCATAATGGCCTGTCCCTTGTATTCCCTAGGGGATAACTGGGATAAGTTCCTGGAGGAAAAGGTCAAAGAACTCAGGAAAGATTGTTATTGTCAATCCAAATTAAAACTGATGCTGGAAATACAAGATTTGAATACAGCTTTGAATAACAGGAAGGGAAAAAAGAATCTATCTTGCTGAGTATGTGTAAGTGTTAAGCTCAGGACAGACTACAGTTTGTGCCTGTATCCAGGTTCCCTAGAAGAAAGAAAAGATTTTTAATAGATTAGGAATGGAACTTGGTCATAGCTTTATTAATTCGTTTTCAGGACTGAGAGATGAAGTCTTTATCATAAATGCCATAAGGAGAAAATGCTAAGTGACCAATGCAAGCGCTTAGGCCAGATAGCTTTGCAAGAGGCAGCAGGTAATACAAGACGAGCTGACTCAAGGAGGGCAAGCAGAACAAGTTTTTGAAGGATTTGTCTGTGGTTTTGGACAATGGGTAGTATTAAGTGGCTTCTGAAAAAAGTATGTAGAGCAGATGTTTGGGATGGTAGATCCTGGTGTGTACTTCTTTATAAGACTAAGAAGGAATGGGTGTGGTGTTTTGTTTGCATTTTGTGTCTGCTTGTGTTGGTTTAATCTGGTTGCTTTTCAGAAGCCTGAATAATGAGACTAGGAGCGTGTCAGAGGAGAGAGAGCAAGCTCATTCCTTCGGAGCCGAAACAACAGCTAAGAAATCTGGACAAGACTGCTCAATTTTACAGAGAGATCGTAATGGTTTGGGGGGTGGGTGGGGAGAGTTGCTTCACAATAACATTCCTTTTGATCTCTTGATACTAAACAAACTTACTTTTGCAGATGAAAATTGCAGCACCACTTTATGAATATGAGCCAGCAGTGTGCCCAGGTGGCCAAGAAGGCCAACAGCATCCTGGCTTGTGTCAGGAATAGTGTGGTCAGCAGGAGTAGGGAAGTGATCATCCCCCTGCACTCAGCATTGGTAAGGCCCCACCTCAAGTACTGTGTTCAGTTTGGGCCCCTCACTACAAGAAAGACATTGAGATACTGAAGCATGTCCAGAGAAGGGCAATGAAGCTGGCGAGGGGCCTAGAGAACAAGTCTTACGAAGAGCAGTTGAGGGAACTGGGGTTGTTTAGCCTGGAGAAAAGGAGGTTCAGGAGAGACCTTATTGTTCTCTACAACTACTTGAAAGGAGGTTGTAGGGACGTGGGTGTCAGTCTCTTCTCCTAAGTAACAGGGGATAGGACAAGAGGAAATGGCCTCAAGTTGCACCAGGGGAGGTTTAGATTGGATATTAGGACAAATTTCTTCACCAAAAGGGTTATCAAACATTGGAACAGGCTGCCCAGAGAAGCAGTGGAATCGCCATCCCTGGAGGTATTTAAAAGACGGGGAGACATGGTGCTGAGAGACATGGTCTAGTGGTGGTTTTGGCAGTGTTAGGTTAATGGTTGGACTCGATGATCTTAATGGTCTCTTCCAACCTAGGTGATTCTATGATCCTATGTGCTTAATTGGATGATGGCTTTAATACAGCTGTAATTTTTATAACCTCTCTCTTCCATGCATGTTTCACCTGCCTCTTCACCTGCCTTTCCTTTTTAATTTAAATAGTTGCAAATATTGCTAGAGAAGCTGAAAATGGTCTCCCCATTCAGTTTTCCTATTAATTGGTAAATTAGAAAATGCTTCCATTTTCTGAGTGTTGTATTTTGTTGACTGCTTGGTTTGATTTGGTAGTTTAAAAGCATCCATATAAAACCCTCTTATCAATTGCATAGGATGTAAATATTGAGTCACACATCTATTTTTCTATATCAAACAGAAAGCTGGAAGGTTGAGCAACACTTGTTTGTGGGTTTACACACCTTTTCCTTTGGTAATCATGAACCAGTTAGGAAAACTGGCTTTTCTGGGAAAATTAAAATTTTATTGCAGAATCTTGCAAAATTATGGTTGAAACTGAGTAACCAGTTCAGGTGAAGAGCTTGACCTCTTGCTCAGATTTGCAAAACAAATCCTGAATAAATTTATTTTTGAGATTTGTGGTCCCATGGCTGTGCCTTCTGTGTCAGCAACCATTACTTTGGTTTCACTTACACCTACAGAATGCCAAGCCTGATTCTTTCTGGGACCAGAAAATCCAAAATACCATCAGAAAGCATGAGCTTGACAAAATTTCCCAACTTCCTGCCAGAGTTTCAGATTTCTAAACCAATATATCCCAAAAATCACTCAGTTGAGAGTCTATGGTTAATTGTTCTAAGAACACATGTGGAAGTTAGTGGCAGTCATCTCCTTCTGTCTTGAAATATTGGTAAAGTTTACGTTTACTCTATGAAAGTTTGGACATAGACCTAAACTGGATTTTTTTCCTTGGCCTTCACAACCAAAAAGAACTGCTTTCAGCAGACCTTGATTTGCACAGCAGCATCATTAAATCTTCTCCAGATTATTTCTGACAGCAATATTGGATACTGGAACGGCTTCCAAGTGCCGTGACCATTGAAGACATACAATGCTGTTTAAACCGCTTTTTGATTCCTACCACAGTCTCTTTCTCTCCCAAATTCTCAGCATAAGAATCAACTCAGATGTTTCCTGTGCTTTTTTATATTTAAAAGCTATCAATGACATTGCTTATGCAGTGTTTAATTTAGATGCTGTTTTATACAGAAACTTCTGACTCGACAAAGGGAAGATGATTCTTGACATAGTGAACTTTCAGTAAGAGTGAAGTCAATGATCGGGGTGTCTGTTAATATACTTTCTAGGCATTTGCATTACTTAACTGCTTTAATAGTTAGGGTTTCAGCACTTCGTTGCTGAATGTATTGAATTCGTATCTCTTCTACTCTTCATTTAACTTTGTTCTTTGTTTTTTAATAGCTTACATCTATATGAGCCCTTGAGTAGCATTCAATTGTTGTATCAGTTTATAGAGAGCTTCTAATAAGTTTGGAGTAGCTTTTAGTCTTTGAATTCAGGCATGAAGTGGCCTTAATGAGCAAATTCTGGAAATGGATATATGCCTGGTGAATACTGACTACCCTTAGCAAAGTGATAAAGGAGGCCTCCCTGGTCCTAGCACTAGCTTCCACCTGAAAGAAGGCCAAGTGGTTACCAGCATGTCTTGTAGAAGGGAGTATGTTAAACTTGCCAAAAGCTGTTGGAAGTCATGCTGCTGCATGCCTTATCTCATAATCCAAAAATGCCTACTTGAGGGGGTTGTGTGCCCTACAGCAGACGTATATGTTAAGCATGGTTTTATCCCTGGTAATTGCAGTAACTGGAGAAACCAGGAGAAGGTTACAACTGAAGTTTTTTGTGATAAGTCCTCTGGTTCTCGTAGGGTTCTGGTTTTTATATATATATATATATATTCTTAAATTTATAGATTTTTTTTTCTTTCTCTCCCCCATTTTCATTTGAGATGACTGATTTATGTACTCTGCTTATAGATAAAAAACACTTCCAGACATCTTTTTAGCTCCGATACATTTATTTCATGCTGTGAGCTAATCATCTGGTGATCCCATGTAACACATTTTGATCTGTCTATAAATTGGTGTACATTAGCATTTTCTAAAGGTTGAGCAGGATTTTGCTGGGGCAGAAGCATCTGCTTCCTACTTCACAGAACTGTAATTACAGGTTCAGGTTTAGATTAACAGAGTCTAATAGATGTAATCCTGCAGAAGAATACAGAGACTTTTCACTCAGGACCGTTACCTAAATGTCTCTCTATCTGGGACTGAAATATTTAGTAATGAGATGAAAACCATTCAGAAAACCTTGTAACAGGAAACAATTTATGTTCAGACACTGGATATAAAATAACTTTAATCATGTTATAATGGACAGCATGATACAGATAAGCACCATTACTCTCTTAGGCAGTAAGCATCTTACAAAATTTCTCTTCTGGCTTATTTTGAGAAATCTTCTCTTTCAGTGAGATGATTATGGATGCCTACCAGTGGCAGATGGCACGTGCAGCTCAGTACTGTCATGTATGGATTTGTTAAAGTGGTTAAGGTATCAACAGTCTGTTTGTAGCTACAAAATTGGACTACAGATCCAGATTACAGCCCAAACCTATGTGTTTGGGCAGGGGATTTTGGATCCTCTATTTAAAACTGTATTTGTGCATGGATGAGTATTCCAGCAAAAGGCTGGAATTAGTATTAGCAAGAACATATGCCACTAACACTGATACTGTGCGTAAAAAGGACTTCCTAAATCATGTGTGCCCATATAAAATATGTTCATGTACTGCTGCCACAGTCCTCATTTTTTCTAGTGTCAAATTAGAGGGATTAAGACTTCTAATTAAGATGCCAGAGAAAGGAATGGTTGACTTTGCTAGTGCAAATTAGTTTGAAAGCAAAGAGCTTCCGCTATTCTATTTGCCTCTTAGGGCAGACAGTTTGATTTAATCATTTCCTTGAGACAAAGAACTCAGATTGTTTTTAAGAGGGGAGGGGGACACAGAGTGTGTATTAGCTGCATATCCAAGAGGTAACAAAAATGTTCTGTTTGAGAGGGAAGAAAGAATCCGATGCAAGGAAGTGTATTTGTGGAGGCTGAGGAAAAATATGTACCATTTATGAGAGCAGAATTGGTGAGTTTGTTTCTTCATGGGCTAAACAAGACCTAGCCATTTAGAATTCCTCAGGGTTGTTCATAAGTTTGGGAAGCTACAAGTATTTTGTATGAAACTGGTTTTGTGTGAGACGTTGTTCCTCACATGCCCTCAGCTTTGTTAGATTTGAGATGGAAAAGATACAGTGCAGTTTAAAGTCAAATAAATCTGGACACGTGTGTCTCACTTTAATCCTTGTTCTCAACACAACGCTCAGAAGTAGAGGAATTATGGCAAAAAGGGCTTTTTTTCCCCCCTGTCCTTTCTGTAGATTAGCATTATTCAAATGTTGTTGGAATTATGCAGTCCCCTAGTGAATTTAAAAGAAGCAAACAAAGCTTTGGGTTTATCCTCCATCTACATTCTAAGATTAAACTGGATTTCAAACATACTGAGACACCCAATATCTCATGGGGTCTTAATAGACACTTGTAGCAATGCAGCCTTCATGATAGAAGGTGGGGAGGTACAATGTGGGTAGCAGTGGAGCCCAGAGAAAAGTACAGAATTCTGTAGTCTCAGATGGCACAAATGAGCATTCAGTGCAGAGGGGCTATGCTGCCTTACACTTACTGAGGATTTTGTGTTTTAAAAAAATTTTCTTTAAAACAAATATTCTCCATCACTTGTTAGGTTCAGTTCTTCTTCAGGTCAAATAAGGACTACAAAACTAACTTCTTCCCATATTCTTTTGCTGCTGAGCTTGCCCAGCACCTTTGAATAACAAAAGCAACCAAACTTGAACCAAAAGAAATAGCTACAAATCAAGATTATGCCCTGCATTGTGGAAAAATAAAATCAGGATTTTCATTGTTTTCATTCTTCATTTATTTACCTACGGTTTGCATAGCTAAATGCAAATGGTGGGAAACACTTGGTTTGCACAGCTTGATCATTAGAATAATAATACTTAGTAACCTACATGTCATTTTACAGTGACTGCGGGAGTTTCATTTTTTAATGCAAGCCTATGAAGAGCTTGGGGTAACTTTTCAGGGTATCATATAGGAAGGCAGCATACTGATGGGATTCGCACAAACCAGAAAATTCGCTAGGAACCTTTCTAAGCATGTTTTCTTGAACTGTTCTTTCCAGACCCAGGCATCTATCCTCAGGGTTCAGGGAAACATCCCAACCAACTTCACAGCTGTGTGCTCTCTTCTAAAATTAGTTTCATCAAAAAAATAAAGATGAGCACCAGTGCCTCACTTAGACTTAACAGCTAATACCGAAAACATACATATGGTTGGTGAGAGACCAAAATTAAAATTTTATACAAAGTTAGATCTATTGCTCAGGAGATGGTATCCTGCCCCAAAATGTTTTGTAATCACTGGCTAAGTCTCTGCCTCTCTAGTTTGATCCCACAAGATGAAATAAGTCAAGAATATTACTCTCCAGTATGATTGTTGGAAGACTTGTTCAGAATTTTGTCGGTTCCCCATGAAAGAACTTCTACAGGAGGTGTTGAGACTCCACTGAATATCCTGAAACTTAGAGTACATTGGGAGAAGAGCTGGATTCACATCTTTACTTGGGATTGGGCAGGTTTGAACTTTGTCTCCTATATGGAGAAAGAAAATGTTCTATTTCAATGCAAAGTTTAAGGTGGGACACCTTATTTTCTACACTGCCTGTGAGGGGAAGATGTGCTCTGAGAATGCCAAATGTTTCAGACAAGTGTGATACAATTTGCACTCCTGCCAGAACTGTAGCAGCAAGATGAGAGGGTCTCAATTTGTGTCACGCTGTGTGGCCACTAGTGAAAAGAATGAACATGGGGGACATAGGGACATAGAGGATCAGTGAAAAAGAAAATTGTAGTGGTACCTAACATAACAGCTTGCCCCATTTGCAGCCACAGTCCTTCGTGCCTTTCCTCTGTTCTCTTCTTTTTCTAAGCATATCTAAAAAGGGATGTTTGGGTTGCATTTTAAATGCCAAGACCCACGCTGTACTGTAAACTGTTGCTAGCACAGTGTTTTGTTGGTTGAAAACTGGCAATGTGGTATGCAACTCAGCCCCATGTTGGCAACAAAACCCTAATGCTCCTGCTTCTTAGCTGAAAAAAAAAAAAATAGACCACAAGTTCCTATTACTTGTACTTCACTTGAAATGTGATAACAATCCCAAGGCTATAACTAAAGGCTGTGTTTGGGAAGGAACTTGATTATATATGCTGTACTTTCATTTGAACATTTTGTGGCTGTAACATACTTGCAGATACTTCAATATTACACTTAGGCTGACTTAATTTAATTGAACGAAAAGAAGCTCATTTCTAAATGGTTGTCTGTAGCGGGGTCCTGTATGTACTAAAGGAAAAGCTTAGCTGTCTCCTGAGTTTCCCCATACTGAAATGACCTCAGTTACTCTGTATTAAAGTGCTCAGCAAAAAGGGGTGCCCTGCTTCTGGTCGGCTCTGAGACAACTACTATAATAAATAAAATGAATGATTACAAAAGAGCCAACAGCAGACTCCTGAGACCGCTGCACTAATCTGTTCATACACCTTTCCCAGTCATATCAGTGCTTCATGGGTCATGGAATTTGTAGGCATAGTCAGCAAGATATGCATCTTGTAAGTGGAAAACAAATGCATCCGTGATCAGGGTACTCCGAGACTGGTTTCCCAGACAATTTCTCTGGAAGTACTCTTGCTGAGAGCCGCCGTGGCATGGAGCAAATTTACTTAGTTATGGCAGATGTGTGTATTGTGTGTATGGGAGCAGGAATACAGTTGCGTGTGTGCAATCTGATTGGAGATTTCATCTAGTTATGATTCAGTTGTGCCACTTAATTACTGCATTCTCAGGTCTTCTGTAATAAATGTGTTTTCTTAACCTGCAGTCTCTAAGCTGCTAGACTAAGAATTCTGTTATAATTGAAAAGCTATTTGGGAACACTCCAATCTTTTTTTGAAGTGAAAACCACAGAACAGCATACTAAGAAAGCAATTTATTGAAAGTCAGAAGGGCAGGTCACTCTGTTTCAGGTTGTCAGTGTAGTTTCAGTAGGTTTGGGTCTTTTTGATTAGGATTGGGGCAGGAGGGAGTTGATTGGGGTTTTTTTCTTAATGGACTCCAGGTTGTGAGCTGTTTCATCTGAAATACTCAGTGTTCACACAGGAGTCGATCTGAAGTGTGTGAGGTACATGACAGCTTTTCATACAGAATCCACATAATCTAAACAATAAGATAATTCAGGGAGTGTTCTGCATTGTGATCTGCTATTTTCTGTCTCTTCTGAAAGTCAAGAAAACACTGAAAAACAGTTTGCATGCCCTTGGGATATCATTTCACTGCTCTTGTCTGAAAACATTATCAAATCCGTAGTTTTGGGAAAGGCACTCTAGCATTTAAACGTGTTTTATCTTCTTTTCAGCTCTTGTACTTCTAAGCAACACTCTATAAAATTAAGTACCATTATGGAAGTTGAAATTGAAAGCTTTCCCTTTACTAAACAATGAAATCCATATAAGTACAATTTAACCTGTAAAAATTATTCTTATACTAAAAAAAAGAACAGATTCTGTACCTGGGGAAATTACAAATGTAGATTTATATAATAAGTTGTGTCAAATGCATTACAGCTACAATATGTCTGATGGGACGGACACATTAAATAGAATATAATGATATCCATATTTAATGAGAATAGGGACAAACAGAAATTTTGCCAAGCTTGCTTCATGATTTGCATCCTAACAGGTAACGGTTGGATCTATTTTCCTTGAGCTATTTGGACATTGTTACCTGATTCACTACTTACTGCTGGTGGCCAGGAACTGGTGGCAGTTGTGACATAATTTTTTTTTGTGGCTTTTAGCCTTCTACAAAGTGTTAGGCTGTTCAGGAGTGTTTTGCAGCTGGCAGGTTAAAGTCAGTGTGGTTTGAAGTAGATATTTTTATGGCTTGAGCATCTTCTCATGACTGAGAAGCAGGAGTCTCACCTTTTCCCATCCAATATCTCCATCCTGTCAAAAGCTGTTCTGTGTATAAAATAAGTAAATCAGCCATGATGTTGAAAGACCACGGGACAGAAGAGGAGATGTAGGGTGCAGCTGCAAAACACAGTCCTCACTGACGCTCCAGTTTAGGTGCTGTCCAAGTTGCCTCTAGGGACAGGATTGATCTTGTATATCGGCACAGGGCTGTGTGCCTTGAGGAAGGGTAGTTAGGAAGAGGGTATGAATAGAAGTTGTCTCGAGAATGGGACAAAGGTGAAACACACTGACTTTCATAGCTGCTGGGCCACAGTGGGAGAAAACCTGAAGGCTAATGATTATTACCTTCTTCTGAAAGAAAGGTGGCCAGTTCTGTTCACCAAATTGTGCAGACGAGTTCCCCAGTGATGGCAATACTGTAGAAAAGGAGAACATCCCAGTCAGCACGTGTTTTTGGGGAAGTCAAAGGCAGCTGGAGTATTTGAACCACAAATGTCTCATTGGGTCATTCTTCAAGCTAGGAGGAGAAATGCCTAGGGTGGAGGATGCCCAGGCACTAAGCACCAAGAAGCTTAATCACCACCAGGACTCAGGCTGTGCTGCACTGTGCCTGTCTAGTGGAAAACAGAAAGTGCCACGCAAGTCTAGTTATCTCCAGAGTGGCAGCTGAGCGGGGGTGTTGAGGATCTAAATTGCAGGGTTATGTGTTTAAAGTGGTACTTATATAGTTGGGTCCCTGCGTGAAGCTGGCTAATAGTGCATTAGAAACTTTGAAAATCTTTACATTACAGCCTTGAGAGCTCAGCATTTTTTCTTCTAACTAAACTAGTTTTATATATTAGGGAAGCAGAGAAATAAGAATGTGTGATGACCATTTTTTTCCTTAAATTAACTCCTCTTGTATCCCCTTATTTATAAAAAAAAGTGAACAAAAGCTTAGTGTAATTTATTTTTATAAGTTATGATAATCATTATGTGACTCTTACATTCGGTTTGCCTAGTTTTCTATTCATACAGTGAAAAGAGACTAAATATTGGCACTAGAACTTCCAACTGGGGTGTGGAAATACAGCTGTCCAGCTGGCTCTGACTCATTTCTACAAATAAAAATGCTACAATCTAATGAGCTGTGTGCCTGCTGCCTGTAAGACAGAGGGGACTGTCCATCTTGCATTTTTTGTACCTGCAGCCTGCCTATGTAGACAAACAAATTCTCCTTTCTGGCAGCAACAGAGCTAATCTGACTAGATAAAGGACTGCAGTCATGTAAAATTGGAGAGACTTTCTAGAGTAATCCTGGGCCCACATATTCTGCAAATCTGAGAACTCTAAATCCAACTAGAAAAATAATTAGAATATTTAATACCTGGAAAGATGCAAGAAGTACAGGTTTAAAAAATATATACCGGTACATACTCATTTGCAGGATACTTCTGATAAGTAAATTGTTTTATATTAATTGATTTATATTAATTTATATTTGTGATTGTTTGTAGGTTTTTGAAACAGCAATCTAATGCTATAAAGGTGGCAGCTTTTATTATAAAAGAAATGGGAATGAACTACAGGCTTTCTATTTAGCAAGAAGTTTTATGACTTACAAGGATCTATTTTCTTACACTTTCAAACAAAAGAAGGCATGTCAGGTTTCCTGTGAAAAGAAATTCATGTAGGAAAGCTCTGAGCTCTTGGGTGACTTAATTCTTTTGGTTTTGATTAAAATCAAAACATGTCACCCTAATTTGACCTCTTATGAATTTTATGGAACTTTTAAAATTAGCTTAATTTAGATATGTTGTTTTGGACCAAAATCAAAATGGTCTAGGTCTACTCTCAAAAATGTCAAACAGGATGCTTTTAATGTTTCTCTTGTGTTTCCACAATGAAACTTCTTTGAAATAGCTTGAATAGAAAGATTGATGAAAATGTTTTCCATATGAAAAACAAAGTTGGCAAATCTTTAAACCAGTTCTCTCTAGAAATAAGATTTTAGTCTTACACGGTTGTTCATCATGTTTTTTAAGGTCAAATCTAAAACCACAGGTGTAGCAGTTTAACCCCAGCCAGCAACTAGGACCACCCCCTTTTTCCCCCAGAAGGGTGGGGAGAAGAGGGAGAAAAGGAGGGGAAAGGGGAAAGGAAAAAAAATCCCACCTCGTGGGTTGAGGTAAAGACAGTTTAATAGAACAATACCAGAAAAGGAAAACAACATTAATAATGACACAAGTCACTCTCACCACCTAGTGAATTGGCACTGTCCTGAGCAGTGATTGCAGATCCCGCACTCGGCCAACCCCCATTTATATGCTGAGCACGATGTCTATGGTACAGAATATTCGGTTGGCCATTCCATTGTTCTGTTTATATTCCTTCTCAGCGTCTATGGGAAGCTGAAAAGAGTCCTTGAAAAGCATAAACATCATCTAGCAACAACTAAAATAACATGCATTGTTGACATTCATGGCAATCACTAGAAAGAAAATTAACTCTTTCCTGGCTGAAACCAGAACAACAGGAAACAAAAACATAATGCAGAGATTGGGGATTCAAGCCAAATAAAACAGTTCTGCAGCACAACTAAAATGTGTGGTGCACTTTATAGAGTGTTACATAACACGTGAGAGTGCGTTTTCAAGGCTTTTCATCATCTAGGTAAAAAATAATTTTGCCTCTTTGCATATGAGCCCATCTAAAGGCCGGCAAAATTCAGTTTGGTAGGGATGGCAAGGTGATTTCCAGGAATGGGAGGTAAGTATCTCTATACCCTCCCTACCTTGCCTACTTCCCTCCTTGTAACCCTTGCAGCTTCACTGACTGGGGGGACATTTGAACTAAGCTTTCATCCCAGTGGTACCAATATGAGTTGCTGGCGTAAGCCCATCCGTAGGATGCAATCCACTTGACAGGTATCACAGAATCATTGAGGATGGAAGGAAGCTCTGGAGATCACCTCATTCAACCACTCCTGGCTTAAGCAGGGTCAAGTAGAGCGGGCTGTCCAGGACCATGTTCGTGGGTTTTTAATACCTCTGAGGAAGGAGACTGCACAATCTCTCTGGACAACCTGTTATATAATCATAGTCTTATAGAATGGTTTGGTTTGGAAGGGACATTTAAAAGTCATCTAGTCCAACTCTCCTACAATAAGCAGAGACATCTTCAACTAGACCAGGTTGCTCAGAGCCCTATCCAGCCTGACCTTGAATGTTTCCAGGGATGGGGCATCTACCACCTCTCTGGGCAACCTGTTCCAGTGTTTCACCACCCTCATTATAAAAAATTTATTCCTTATGTCTAGTCTAAATCTTCCTTCTTTTAGTTTAAAACGATTACACCTCCTCCTGGCCCTACTAAAAAGTCTGTCCCCATCTTTCTTACAAGCCCCCTTTAAGTATGGAAAGGCTGCAGTTAGGTCTCCCTGGAGCCTTCTCTTCTCCAGGCTGAACAACCCCAACTCTCAGTGTTTCCTCATAGGAGAGGTGTTCTATCCCTCTGATGAATTTTGTGGTCCTCCTCTGGACCCGCTCCATGTCTTTCTTGCACTGAGAACACTCTTCCAGTGTTTGACCTCCCTCATGGTAAAAAAAGTGTTTTCCTATTTTTCAGTTTGTGCCTATTGCCTCTTAATCTCCCACCGGGCACCACTGAGAAGAGTCTGGCTCCATCATCTTTGCACCCTCCTATCAGGTATTTATACACATTAATAAGATCCCCCCTGAGCCTTCTCTAGGATAACCAGTCCCAGCTCTCAGCCTCTCCCTGTATAAGAGATGCTCCAGTACCTTTATTATCTTGTGCGACTCTATTCAGGAAGTCCATGTCTGTCTTGTGTTGGGGCACCCAGAACTGGAGACACCACTCCAGCTGTGGCCTCACCAGTGCTAAGCAGAGACGAAGGGTCACCTTCCTCGACATGGCCTGAATATTATAACGATATAAAAGTCTGGTTAAAGCTACATGGTGCAAGGGCTGATGACCGAAGCCCACACAGTTCTGATGAATGTCATATTCTTATAGCAGATGCCCTTCCTCTCAAATAACAGATCTATCTGGTCATGCTGATAAAAAATACAGTTTCTTCCTCCCTCCTTGGACTTCTGGCACAGGTAGATTACTCTGAGGTTTGGCTGAAGGTGGCCAAAGGGAAATAAGGGTAACTAACTTTTATAACCAAGATCACAGTCCTCTTTCAGGAGACTCCCTGAGTAGCTTCCACCAGAGGATAGATAACTTCTGCCAAAGAATGCTGGATGCAGCCACCCTGCAACATTGACTGTCACAAAAAAATCCTTTGGCATGCCTCAGGAACATTTGTACTGAGCTCCAAGGACTGCAGTGCAGAAAAGTCAGCTATGATCTCAAACGCAGTGCAGCTGCCTTAGCACACCAATGCAACCAGGAGGTCTGCCACAGGCATGCCATCATTCAATTCAGGAGGACTGACCAGTGATCTCCACTGAGGCATGAAGATAAAATGCTTTGTCAGTAAAGCAACAACTCTCCTTAAGAGGCAGTTCTCTTATTACAGGAATTTATTATCTTGTCTAGGGCAACTATTTTTAAACAGAATCAGACTTAAGGCAATGATTCTGTTAGTCCCATTAAAACATCTCTTACAAAGTTAATATTTCTTGCAAGTTTAAAACAAACAACCCTTCCCCCAAAAATCACCCTACCCACCAATTAATCACATAGTCTGAATGCACAGTCAAAATGGGACTTTGACAGCTATCAGTGCATGCAGAGACAATACCCTGACATCAAATCTTCACTTAAAAAGACTCAGCCACCAATTATCACAGACAGCTCAAATACCAAGTTTAACATCAAATTTGTGGCCACAAACTTTTAAAGGAGTTTAAAGCCAGGTATTTTCCTTATTTTTTAAATTTCAGAACAGAGATAAAATCAATTTGCAATGTTTGGCTCCAGAATTAAACTTATTATTTGAGCTCCTGCCTGCTCACCTGTATTTCCCCTCTTTTCTGTAGAAACCAAAGCCTGGCTTAAACCAAACTAATTCTCAGATATATTTTTAAAATGCAAACAGCCTGAAATAAAAACGGATCCATGGCTAAACATTTCCTAAAGGTTGTTCTGAAGGTGTTTGTAGGTATAGAATCCAAATCCAGTCTGAATATTTTCAATTTTGGTGGAAGTTTGAGATCAGCGTTACACCTCAAGTGTGATTTGAAATGTAATTTAGCCCATTGATGCATAGAACTAACTTGTGTGAGATTTTGGTCTGAACTACAGTTTCCAGTTTATAAATTCAAATTTTTCCAGCATCTAAGACTCAATTTGTGGTTTAATCCCAGCAGTATGGAGGTCAACTCACAGACTTGCATCAAAAACCTCATAAAATCTTACGGTTTACTGTGAGGACTTTTTAAAATCCAAATGATGTTGTGTTCAGCCGAGTTTTGCTTTCATATTTTGATTTGTTTGGAACCAAAACTGGAATGAGAAATTCAGGCAGAATACATTTGAGAAAACTGCTCCTAGTGTAAGGATAGTAGCTCAAAAATAAAGGAAGAACTGTACAAGGGGGAAATGCTTTATAAACATCCTTTAAGTGTGAAGTTCATCCCATATAAAAAGAACAATGAACTGCAAATTTAATACGTCACATGCAGAATATAGTTCAAATTGTATTTGATAAATTGTATTATGATAGTTCTATCTATAGATATTAAATTATATTATTACTATTTGCTATAATCTACAGAATTTTGCCACTGAGGCAAGCCCCAAAAATCTAGAAGAATGGCATCATTGATTAATTAAATACAATTTTGGTCTTTTTCGAACTGAAAATCAGTTTGAGGAATACTAAAATTACATAGGGAGGCTCAATTCTCTGTGGAAGAATCAGCCCATGAGATGCTACCACACTAGTAAGACAAGGTGAAAGATGTTCTTCTGTGGCTGACAAGGGACAGACAGCACTAGAACAGTTTGTAGCTGCCAGAAAAAGCCCATATCCTTGCATCTGAGGCTTGTAACATTGATCCTCATGTAGTGCTTTGTGCAGACTCCATTTTACATATGAAAACACCATGGCTGCTGCAGAAGACTAATTAAGTTGTGGGTTTGTTTCCTGTCCTTTTCACTGGCTCTGCTTTTGGGTTTTTTCCAGTACAGCTCTGCTAGCTTAATTTGAGCTGTTCCTGATGTGGGAACACAAAAAGGGGTTTTATTCTGAACTGTGGATATTAACACACTCACTGAAAACTCTATAATAGGAATACATTAGTCCTACTAACTTACCCTGATTTAGTCACGGTACTGTTACAGTTATGATAATCAAGTTGACAATTTAAACTTGTGCTTAACACTGTGGATCACTAATAATTAATGGTAAAGGTTATCATTAATAAACTTATTTTCTTCCAGTTGTCAAGGTCCTATCAGTCATCAGCTACTAAGAATATTTTTGAAACAGTGGAACTTAGGCTAGCTTTAGACCACTTCTCATGAGCTTTTTAATTTTAAGATGTTGACAAAGTTACAAAAACAAGAAGAGCAGACTGTCTAAAGGCAGGGTGCACAAAGATCCTGTCAAAGTTGTCAATAGTGTCTTTCCAGAACAAATCAGAAGAAACTGCATTTCCTTATCAACTCCCAGCATTTAGTTTTGCTATAAGACTTCCCAAACTCTTGTCTTTTCACCCCAAGTAGCAGCTCATATGACTGCATGCTTTACAAGACATCTATAATCCAGCCAGGGAATCAGACACAGCTGGATCACCCCTAATCGCTGTTGCCAAAATGTTCGTTTGTAAGTGTGGGCAATTCACCCAAAAGCCCATGACTAGGGCTGGGAGGGTTTGCCCAATCTGTTTCAGCATTTTTAACCCAATTAGCAAGCGTTTCGCAGTGAACCTACGAGCAGTGTGGTTCTTTAGTAAAAAGCATGGTGATGATAGTGATAAATACAAGATGAGAAGAGGGACTGAATGTACCTTAGGTGAGATTGGACAGGAACCAAAGTTAGCGTAGGATATTGAATAAATGACAGATCAGGAGCACAGTCATGCTTCATGAGGGCAGCTCTGCAACAATGTCACATACACAATCATTATCTCCAGGCAAAGTGTTTCTGACTCCAAGGGTGATGACTGTAGTCATCTCCTCTTCCCATATGCTTGGCTTTTTGTTTCTAGGTTGGTCTGGTTTTTCTTTTTCCCCAGTGACTAAGCATCTAATTTGAATCAACCATGGGAGAAGAGAGGATTGAAGGTAAAGTAGTGCTTTTTATTATTCAGGTTGTCGTTAATTGCTCTTTTCAGTTCACAACATTTAAATGAAATATTCACGCAATCGGGCCAGTTGTAATTCAATCAGAAACTCATCCAACTACCCTGAGGAATCCCATCAGGGCTCCTTACGCAGCAAGAAAGAATTTTAATTAGAAATTTGAAATAAGCTTTCCTCCAATTTTGCCAGGAACAAAATGGGCTGGTGCTTAGTGCCTCCATATGGGGAATTAAAGCGTTTGCAAAAAATCAGCATTTAAAGAAACATCTAGAATTTAAGATATTGATAAATGAGTCTATATTTGCACTTTCTGGTAAGTCCCAGTGAAGAATCTGAACGTTTTGCAAGCACATATCTAGGTGCAAATTATACTGCCACATCTGCTGTGAGTATCTGTATTTTTAAAAGTTCTATCTTATACTAAAAAAAGATTAATTACTTAGATGCACACAAAGCTATAGTTGAAGATGCAGCTAATAAAAAACAGGAGGTAGAGAGCAATTGGAATGAAAATTAATATTTAGGCATTTTAATGGGTCACATGGTATTAGCCCTGAGAGGTATTTTGAACTGTTAGAAGAATTCCAGTAAGAAGCTTGCTCCAACCCCAGGGCAAGAGGTGCAGCAATAGAGTCAACTCCCATCATTCAGAAATCACAATTCTTAAACCAGTCACTGATTTTGAGGTGTATGATTAAATTCTAATAAATTGGGGGAGGATGGCAGGGGGAAGTTACTTGACTCTGCATTAAGTTGCTGTAGAGTAAGTCAGTCAGGCTTTCTACTCTTTAATAACTTTGACAGCTGGAAACTTCCTGAACAAAACCAGCTCTGACACTTGTGCAGCATTTGGCATCTATTGTAAATGCCAGTACAGCGCAAGGGTTAACCCCATCACAGCAGCATCTAGCACCCCTCTCCTAAGCTAGAGCAACACAGTCACTAGGGGGTAGATAAATAGCAAGGTGTGAGGTTTTGGGTTTGGGTTTGGTTTTGGGCGTTTTTGTTGTTGTTGTTTTTGTGTGTGTGTGTATGTGTGTTTTGGTGTCAGGGTTTTTTCTTTTTGCTTGTTTGATGGGTTTTAGGCTGGAGGTTTGGGGCTTCTTGTTTTGTTTGGGGATTTTTGGTTTGGTGGTTTTTTCGTCTTGCTTAACTGTTTAAACAGAACTTGGAGGGAAATAAAATAGCCACTTCCTCTTAGACTGCTGACCTTTTTGTCCATGACTTGTTTTCCTTCTGCTGATCTCTTCCTTAAAAACTCCTTTCAAAGAATATAGAGCAGAACACAGAAGTCTTTCCCTCACCTTAAAATATAATGGCTTCAAGTTGACACTCGCAGACCAGCTCATTTTGTAATTTTTTTCCTAGCTTTGCTACCTTGGAAACCTCGTGCTTTATGCCTATACCATCTGCATTTAATTAGAGTAACAAGCACAGTACGATCTTTTTTTGGAGACTTCCCCAGGCCACTTCCTCAAGGCTATTCAGTTTGTCAGTGAGATACAGGACTTGCACCTCACTGTTCCAATTTCCAAAGCAGACAATTGCTCCCCACGCTCCAGAAAGGCAGGTGGGAAAGAAAAATACAGAATTGCAGGCAGGATCCTTAACTTATCTAAATTGGCAGTGGCTCCATTGACTAGATTTACATACCAGCTGATGATCTATGCTATTTGTACACTATCCTAATAAGAAATATCGTTGATGTCCAAGCCTTACCCCTAAGACAAATGTCTTTCTCTGTGCTCCAAGATTGTTAAGTGTGTGAAACCAAGCTTCCACTTTGAACATTTTTCTTCTGCTGCTTAGGATTGCTAGGGCTCAACTAGGGATAAGATGAGTCTGATTACATGCAGGGTGAGTCTGAACATACAGCTAAAACAAAAAAGGTAATTTTGTAATTTGGTTCAGCGTAAGTAACAGCTTGATCATAAGTTTTTCTGTTGTGTTTTTGGTGGTTTGGGTTTTTTTTTCCCCCTTCTCCATGCATTGTAAGTCTTGCTGGTACATGTGCCTCACACACTCACTTAAATGAAAGTCAGGAGCAAGGTTTTCTGCTAAATCATGAGTTACAGTAATTAAGGCATTCGTCTTGTTTTCATGTTTAGAAAGAGGATTTTCTAGTATAGCTAGATAATTAATTGAGCTGTGTGTTACATAAAATGTGTTTTTTCTGACTAGAAGTATTCTCATTTCACAAGGATTATGCAGCTTGGTTTTGCATGGAAACAAAATTAGCTAGAAAACAGTTAATTTCTTGACAGAGGAAATTAATGTATTTGTATGGCAACTGCATCTATTAACAGAATAAATTTTCCTTCAGGGCCATCTCACTGATTTTACAACCAGTTTCACATTTGATTCAAGTTCTTTGGAGCATGATATCTCAGATATTTCATGGAAATTACTGCAAAATGTTTAGCAAGTTATGCATGAAAATAAACATGTTTAGTTCTCCCCATTTCAAAAGACTTAAGATCATGTTTAAACTGTAGTTAAAGTATAACATTCTTTATAGCACTCTGAACTACAGCAGGTGTCCCAGTTCAATATGCAGAGCAGAAGATCAGGTTGTAATCACTGTTATACTCCAAAGGTTGGTTTTAATTAACAAGAGCGAAGTGATTTCAATGAAAAGGGGAAAGTTTATTTAAACAAAAGCTCTTAATCTAAAAAGAGTTCAGACATCGTAACCCCAAGAGAGTTCTCCTTAAAAATGCTTAAGGAAATAATGAAGAGAAGAAGAAAAGCTTGAGGGTTTAAGGAAATCTTCTACTGAAATTTAGCACTCAGTAGAAGAAAAGAAGTGACAGTCACAGAAGTGGAAGTTCTCTACCTGTTCTCCCTTGGCCAGGACCTCTTTTGCTGTTTTGTCTACCATTCATCTCTGTGTTTCCTATAAGGGCTCTCTAGATTGTGTAGAATGGGAATTCATTTACCCCAGACTGCTATCATAACAGTTAGTCCCTGTCAATTATACTGGTGATTTAAGGAATAAAATTATCCTTAAAAAAGATCTGAGGGAATTACATATTAAGCCAAAACAATGACAACTCCCATCTAACTAAAATTAGAGTTTTAGTCTTTTTTCCTTAACCTTTTATCTACAGTATGAAATGATAATACATACAATGCTATGGTTAAAAACACTGTAGCTTCCATGGGTATTAGATCAATTTGCTCTCCATTCTCAGACATTGATGGCTTTTCATTCCTACAAAAGGGATAGATTCACTATTTAGCATATATGAAGCTACAGGATATAACTACAGAAAAGGTAAACATTATTGCCACTTTTGCATCACTGTTTATCTTCAAATAATGTGATGGGACAAATACTTTCTTTATATGCAGAGAAAATGCCATTTAAAATCTCCGTCAACATACTAATTCTGGACTGGACATTAGTTGCAGTAAGCAAAAACCCTCTTTAGGCTGCATATGAAATCTTTTCTCTTGACTGCTTAAGAAACCTTCACCATAGAATAGGTTGTCTGCTCATACTTTCCTCAATCTATGTAAAGTAATAATAGTGATATGCCTAGAGATTATCATACAGAGTTTTCTTTGACAGCTGAGAGCAGCTGCACTATAAACAAAGAAAGCGCAGAAGCAAGGCTGTCTAGCTAGACTGATGCAAGTTGTGTGTTCCCCGGAGAAACTAATCTCTTCTGCTACTTCCCATTGCTCAGCTTACCCAGCATGTCTCAAGCCATGTCTAATTACAATTTCTACCTCTCATTCAGTCCAAAGAGGTATTATTGTATCAGACAAAACATGGATCCTATTTCTGTGTTGGTCATGTATTACTTCTTCCCTTCCCCTTCCATAAGAGCTTTTACCAAATATGTTCCTTCAGCTGTATCTCACTTGACTCACAGCCTTGCACGTGAATGCACATTTCCAGCTCACTGAAGTGGCTTCTGCTGCTTTCTTACAGCTTGTAGGATATATTTGCTATTTAGGTTTCTAGTATTTGCTTGCTACTTTCTCTTTCGTATGTTTTCGGGGGTTTTTTTCCCCGCCCATGTGACTGGTTTGGAGACATTGTAGGCATGAAAACTTGATCTTATCCATTTCTCTCTGAATTATGCTATTTAAGTGTGACATGTACAGATGTACACAAACAACAGCATTTATGAAACAGAAAACATGTTGAGTAGATCTCCAAGTCAATCTAAAGAAGAATGCAAAGTATTTCTTTTTCTGGCTATACTCTAGTTGCTATTTATCTTTGCAAAACAGTATACCTGTTCTTTCAAAGATATTTATTTGAGAACTAGCTGATGTAGAGAACAGTGCAAGACTAGGATAACTGGTTTTTGAGTGCTCAAACCACCAAAGCTATCTAGTGTAGTGCTTCTATACAAACCTGCAGTTATTTCCTATAAGTGAAATATGGGAGAGAACTCCTCTTTGCATGTCAACTGCTTTGAATCATTCTGGCACTTGGTCTGGGTCATCTTTCATTATTGTGAATTCAGAGTGGGCAAATTGAAATACCTCACATTAAATACCTCACGTACAAACCTCTGTCATTGTCATTGAAAAGGATTGGGTATTATGCTTTTCCTTTTGAATTCCAGAAGTACCTTCAATATCCTTTTTCAGCTGTAGTTGGGAGAAAAGTCAGCAAGGAGGATCAAGAAGAGACTGGAATTAACATAATTTTATTATTTCAAAGAGCCACTGGCCCTGTAAAGGCTCTGCTCTGAGTTACTACCAGGAGGCAGATCCATAATGGATAATAAAAGCAGCAGATCTCCCACACTGAAATATCTCCTATCTTCTCCATATCCAATGTTTTCTGAAAAACTTAAAGGGAAGTAAGCCTGCGTATGATGAAACTTTCAAGCTGTAAGCATCCTTCTCCTAAAGCCAGTCTGACATCTCCCAAAAGACAGAAGTCGTCTTCTGGCCTTTTCAAGGCATTAAGAATTTCATTTAGTTAATAACATTTAACTGTAAGAGATCTCTGGATTGTCCTAGGTACTCCAGAGGGTTGGAAACAAGGACCAGAGATTCAGCATGAAGTATATTAAGCTGCATCTTCCACATCTAGTTTATGATTTTACAGACAGCTCTTTTGGATTTTTGTGAAGTCTTCATGGATTGTGATACTGAGTAATGAATTACTTTAACAGTGACACTTGATGCCATAGGCACCAGGAGACTTCTTGATCTTGGACAAAAGTAGCCTTAATTAAGACTCCTACATACAGTCACCTTACACAACTTCAGCTTCTTAATCTAGATGTCTGGTCTATGCTGTCCTGTAGCCTCCCTTGAATTCATGAAGAGAGGCAGATACGTTCAGGGTTGAGACACCTGTTTCAGGAAGGTTATTGATTAATTCTGTACAGTCTCAGAACACTCTGAGCTTACGCTAAGTGGCGTAGCTATGGACCATACTCCCAGAATGCTTGATGAGTACCTGTATTAAGTTGGTATCAAAGATGAACACTTTTAGATATAGAAATATACCACCCCTACCACCCCCACCCCCAAAAAAAAAAAAAAAATCAAGAAAAGGTAGATATTGTTATTGATTTCTAGCAATTTTATTACTACAGTCTGCTTAGTACGCAGTGCTTCTGGAGTGTTAGAATGCTTTGATCCAAGGAAAGTGAAGATCATGCAAGCTAGTTTTTTATGTCCGACAGCTTTAGGCCAGCAGTTATTCACAGCTTTTTTTTCTTATTAAATCATAACACCTTCTGTACTCTTTGGTAGGCAGAATAACAACATCTAAGTTTTCATTTTGTGGATTACTCTATTGATAAGTCATGTGGATTGCACTTCTGTTCTTTTAGTCCTATTTGGACATGGTCTTTCCTTAAAATACTCTCTCAGAGATAGTTACGCTATCTTGCCAGGCATGGAAGAGTATGAAAAGTTCACTGACTTGTGAAATTTCAGAAAATTCTGTAAACATGCATACTTTTCACTTACTTTAACAGTTCACGGAGTATCTTGAAGTGATCTAGTTGATGAGGATGAAACTGATGATGGATATCTCCAGATAGCACTGTTCTTCAAGCCACAGTTGATTTCAACAAGGATGGTACTAGCTTGAATAACCCCTTGAAAGGGAGGGAAATCAAGACAGAGTAAGGTAAGTAGACTGTTTCTTAGGTGGATGCATATCCCCACCGAGGCCCAAAGTGGTTAAAAGAGCATGAGACATAAAAAAACCTAAAGGCGAGTAAGTGGAGGTGCATGCTTGTTCTGGCAGTCCCTAGACAGAAACAAACAAGTAAAACTTAAGAAGGGGATAGAGACATGAGGTATAAATCTGCCTTCTAAACTTTGAAAAACAATCGGTTCTTTCCTCAGTGCAAAGGGCTGCCACTTCAGGTGTCATAAGATTATTTTTTAACACAAACTAGAGAGAATTAAGGCAAGGTAAGGAGTCCTGCATTTAGTGGGTGCCATAGGACTACATACTATCTACAGGCGTGTGCTTTTCCCTACACACATGCATTCTCTGTGCCATTCCCCTTTATAGCACCATCTTTGGTGCTCTCTGCAGCTGTGGAGGAGCAAGTTCTAGAAAACTTTTCACTCACGGAAGGTGGAGGTTGTTTTAAGTATAAGATTTGAGTTTGGTTGGGTTTATTCATTTTTGTCACGCAGTCCCTACTGATAGCTATACATAATAACAGAAGTTATAGTATTGGTTTTGTTCTTTACTTCTGAATAGATTAGAAAGACACATCAATTTTGTGACTCAAACACCCAAGTAAAGATCTAGTCTTCACCCTCTACTCTCCGGTGTCCTAAACATTTTAATAACAAGTGACAAAAAACTTGGCCAGCAGAAAAGGTTTACAGACTACAAGACAGTACAATGTCTATAGCAAATACAGTGTATTAGGGTTTGTTTCCCTAAACCCAGGCATAAATAGGACATGAAAAATTACAACAATTCTTTTCCTGCTAGCGTACTTGCTCTTCTGTCCTGTAAAACTGTAGATGGGCCTGTTTGGTTATAGTTAAACAAGAATGAACTGTCTTTCTTTTTTAAGTTTGTGGCTACTAGGTGTGTAAAAGTAGTAGGTCATTTTTAGGAATACCATTGTTCTAATTGCCAACAATATTATCTTATTAACTGATACTTTGATTTATTTAAACATTACTTCTAACTGGAGTAGCCTGGAACTAAAGTCCATGGTTTTTTGTGTTTCCAGTTACTGATGGTTAGTGTTGCTGACTACCGAGTAAGGTAAGGACATTCATGAGTAGATCCACAAATCACTCTCTCCTGTATCAGTCAAAAAATACAGTAGTATGCAGGGAAAGCTGGGAAAGGCAGTGCTGAAACAGAAGACTCCTCAAAGAAAAAAGATACAGAGCCATCGTAATATAGAAAAGATACAGAAACATTCATGATCTAGAAACCTCACTTTGAACGAGATTCACACACAAGTATTCTCAGAGCACACTCAGAGGCTATTCCAATTTCTCTCTTCAGGCCCTGTCTCAATTGATTAGCTGTGCCTTGTAGCACAGTAAACGTAGGTTTTGCTTCCATTAGCATGTGTCACTGAAATGAACAAGTCTTGAACCAAACAGCAGTCTTCAGCACAAATTTGCAGGTTGGGTTTTAAGTCCTTACTGAGGTTTATGTACTAAAAACAAAACAGCCACAACCTCAAGATTTAGCAAAACTCATTCATTTTTTCATCTGAAACTTGTTCAGACTACTTTTTTTTCCCCAAAACTTGATTGTAGAATAGATACAAGTAAAATTGTTAGGCATTCAACAGCACTGTTTGGATCTTCCACTGTATTAAGAAGATGCATCTGCTGCCATAGTTTCCTGTACTAGAAAGAGAAAGAGTCAATTATAGAAGGAAATTAGAAGCTGACATAAAGGTCAGAGAGTAGGTGAACAAGGGAAGGGAAGTTCTGAAATTACACAGCTATTGCAATTAAGGTCTGATAGTCCTTCTTCTATGGGTCATAGGATCTGTGGCAGTTTTGATAAATGTTTTAACTTTTATAACAGATCTATCAAGGATAGCAATGGCGGAGGAAAAAGTTATCTTCACACAAATCACTTACAAGAAAGGAGTCAAAAAGTTCCTTCAGCTTCCTTAACCTCATTGAATCTGGGTAATTCAACTGCCACTCTCAGCCTCAAAGATCTTGTTCTAGAAGCACGTCTAATATTTGCCAAACTACTGGCTAAATCTATATAGATGATGTCACATCTGACAGAAGATTTAGAGTTTCAGGTTTCAGCATAAGTAACTCTTGATCTAGGATGCAAAATCACAAAAAACACAACACATTAGATTTAATCTAGGACAGAGTTAATGAAAATTGAACCCTATTGAAATTCTAAGCGTACTTCATATTCAAAATCCCCATGTTTCAGTAGTGTGCTGTGTAAAACACTCTCCATGTTCAAAACAAAGAAGTGTTTTTGCTCTATTTGGAAACAGGTAAAGTAACACCAAAAGAGAGTACTGCTGTGATGGTAAACAAGGCAGTGAGACTAAAAGCCTTCTAAATGATAAAAAGGAGTTAAAAATAATAGCAATCTTACACTATTAGGGTGGTCTAAATAACCCTGTGTATGGTCTTAATTTGCATTCATATTACTACTGAAAGGAACTGGTTGCTGGAACTGTATTTTTCCATTATTACAAAGCTCCTGACTGAAACAGAACTCTGGAGTTCCTTTTTTGTCATTCAGAAAGAAGTGAGGGGTGGAAAAAAAGGATTACAGTTAAAGAAATCCTTGCTCTCCCTTGAAGCTAAACAGCATAATCTGTGCATTTTTGTAATAGGTGTACTCACTTTTGCAGGATTGGCATGTAGAATTTCGCCTCCTTAAAGCATTAGGCAAAACTACAACACAGAAAAATCTAGGTCCGGATTATGTGCAAATCAGTTTCCCAATAAAAAGGTAAAAATAGAAAGCCTGTCAAGCCCAGATAAAGCACAGAGTGTGTTGTAAGACAAACAACTAAGGAAAAGATCCTGACTAAATTGACAGAGAAGGCACACAGAGTGGTTGCAGTAGCAGATTTGTAATCTAGAGGGGAGCTTTGTTTTTTGTTAAGCATCAGAAAGCAAAGGCAGAGAAAAAATATTATAAAATGATACCTAGAAGTCTTTAGGAAACACCAAGGATGAAAGGTAATGGCTGCTTCAAATAAGTAGTTAAGATGCCTGAACATGGAAACAAATATAAACCACTCAACCCCCCAGAAAAACCTCACAGAACAGGAGAAATTGGCTCCGTAAGAGCACAGACTTGGAGAAGGAACACAACTGAAAAGTTTTGCTGTCTCCAAGCAAAACTGATTTAGGCAAATTAGAATTTGAGATGAGAGCAGAGTCAATCATCTGACTATACCGGTCAAGTCCATTTTCTATACATCTCCTGTAGCTGACACCAGATCAGAAATCAAGAAATGTGACTTAATAAGTAATATATGGCTTTAGGAATATCACCACCATTCTTAATCTACATTTTTCATACATTTCTCCACCAATGCATTTAAGCATATACTGTAAGAAGAAATAGTGAAGAGTTAATCCTATGATTTAGGATCACATAGACTATCATCCCAAGTGTTAATTGGCAAAAGTAAATTGGCCATATTTTTTTATTTTTTTATTTTTTTTTTTTAGAAAAAAACCCCTGAAGTATTTGGGTTGGTCATTATTTCCTTCCTTCCACTTTTTAGCATGTTATGACACAAGGTATAAGCAGAACACTTAATTTATACTCATCTATCTGATCGATCTATCTTTTTTCTTACATTTGTATCTATATTATACTCAGATGTGTACAGAGTGATACATAAGAAAAATCTTTCCCTTGAACTTGTGAGCCTTCTTAAGACCCACAGTTAATGCATAACAGAATAATAGGGTTAGGACTCTAGAGGATAGGGGGCTCAAGAGAGCTGGTTGATATTCAAGAATGCCTTCCTCCAAACTCAGGATCAGTGCATCCCTAAGAGCAAGATATCAGGCAAGGGAAGCAGGAGACCTGCGTGGTGGAGCAGGGAGCTTCTGAAAAACCTCAAGTGGAAGAAGCAAGTTTACAGTATGTGCGATGAAGGGACTGACCACTTGGGAAGATTACAAGAATGCCGTCAGAGTATGCAGGGATGAAACGTGGAAAGCCAAGGCCTCCTTGGAAAGAAATCTGGCAAGGGATGTCAAGGTCAACAGGAAAGGTTTCTTCAAGTACATCAGAGGCAAAAGGAAAACGAGAGACAATGTGGGTCCGCTTTTGAATGAGACAGGGGCCATGGTGACAGATGATGCAGAGAAGGCAGAGTTACGGAATGCCTTCTTTGCTTCAGTCTTTACTGCTCAGGCCAGCCCTCAGGAGTCCCAGACTTTGCAGGTAACAGGGAAAGTCTGGAGGAAGGAAGACTTTCCCTTGGTTGAGGAGGATCAAGTTAGAGATCAGTTAAGTAAACTGGTCATCCACAAGTCCATGGGTCCTGATGGGATGCACCCGCGAGTGCTGAGGGAGCTGGCCAAAGTCATTGCTGGGCTGCTCTCCATCATCTTTGAAAGGTCCTGGAGAACAGGCGAGGTGCCTGAGGACTGGAGGAAAGCCAATGTCACTCCAGTCTTCAAAAAGGGCAAGAAGGAAGACCTGGGAAACTACAGGCCAGTCAGCCTCACCTCCATCCTTGGAAAGATGATGGAACAGCTCATTCTGGGCATTATCTCAAAGCATCTGGAGGAACAGAAGGTTATCAGAAGTAGCCAACATGGATTCACCAAGCGGAAGTCATGTCTGACTAATCTGATAGCCTTCTACGATGGCATGACTGGCTGGATAGATGAGGGGAAGGGAGTGGAGGTTGTCTACCTTGACTTCAGCAAGGCTTTTGACACTGTCTCCCACAGCATCCTCATAGGCAAGCTTAGGAAGTGTGGGTTGGATGAATGGACAGTGGGGTGGATTGAAAACTGGCTGGCAGACAGAGCTCAGAGGGTTGTGATTAGTGGCACAGAGTCTAGTTGGAGGTCTGTGACAAGTGATGTTCCCCAGGGGTCAGTACTGGGTCCAGTCCTGTTCAACATATTCATCAATGACCTGGATGAAGGGATAGAGTGTACCATCAGGAAGTTTGCTGATGACACAAAACTGGGAGGGGTGGCTGACACACCGGAAGGCTGTGCTGCCATTCAGCGTGACCTGGACAGGCTGGAGAGCTGGGCAGAGAGAAACCTCGTGAAGTTCAACAAGGGCAAGTGTAGGGTACTGCACCTGGGGAGGAATAACCCCATGCACCAGTACAGGTTAGGGGCTGACCTTCTGGAAAGCAGCTCTGTGGCAAGGGACCTGGGAGTCCTGGTGGCCAACAGGATGACCATGAGCCAGCAAGGTGCCCTTGTGGCCAAGAAGGCCAATGGCATCCTGGGGTGCATCAAGAGGTGTGTGGCAAATAGGTCACGGGAGGTTATCCTCCCCCTCTACTCTGCCCTGGTGAGGCCGCACCTGGAGTGTACTGTGTCCAGTTCTGGGCTCCCTGGTTCAGACAAGGAACTGCTGGAGAGGGTACAGCAGAGGGCTACAAAGATGATTAGGGGGCTGGAACAACAAAAAAATCACATTTGTGTGAGGAAGACGTGTCCATGTACAGCAACCCCGCTCAAACAAGATTTGTCCATGTTGTGTTGTAACCACTGCCCGTGCCTTCATGGTTATATTCTGTGACCAAATGAGACTGGAATAAGGTCGCTGCCTTACCAGCTGGATACTCTCTGCACCTTCCCTTTTTTTCATGTTCTGACAATCTCTCCACTGACACTGTCTTTTGACTTGCCTACTCTCTGTACCCATCCTGAGGTCCTCACAGGGGACCACCGTTCAACATTTCACACAGAACTTATGGACTCCTCACCATCCACCAGAACAATGTAGACACATTGACTTTTTCAAAGAGCCTTGAGACTGATCATTTAAATTCTGAAATCTGTTTCAAATCTGTGTGATCCTAGGTGGAAGAGTGATGGAGTTTTTTTGTATGTGCTTATAAAGAGCACTCTCTGAAGTAGAGCTTCCAAGCTGATTAAGCTCAAGTGCCCTGATTTCTTGAAGCAAAGCCTGAGAACTGCATTTTCCTCATACCTTCCACAGCGTTCTGGGTGAACACCAGAAGTCTCCAGAAGGCAGAAAGAGCCTTCTTCAAGAGCAGTTGCCATCTTAAACATCAATGCACAGAAGAGCTAAAAAGGACTTTACAGCTCATTCAGAAGCTCAGCTGTCAAGTCTATGGAGAGTCTTCTGCTTATCCTAACTTCTTGGTGTTTTTCTTCTTTGACAGGTAGCACACAGAGTATCTTAAAGCCTCCTCTCTCTCTCTCACCATCAGTCTAGCATGTCTCTCCCTAGAGCCCTTTCTCCTCAGGAAGATGTCAACAGCTTGCTAAAGCCCTCAGACTACACCAGGGAGGGGGAGATTAAATATACCCAGTGTGTGATAAAGCCAGGGGCAGGAGGAGGGCACCTTCTGTCAGCCTGCAGAGTGTCCCAATAGGAGTTCAAATAGGGGAGTAATATAAGAAACAAACCTAATTTCCCTGAGACTTAGAGATACTAACAGCTGCAAACACCTCAGAGCAGGAGGCACAGCAGAGGTGGTATTTGCTGTAAAACTTAAATTGAGCTCTAGGGGACAGATGAGAATTAGTCCAAAAGGTATTCTTGACCCAAAACATCAGATAAAAACAAAAAAAAAAATCAGGCCAGAATAATTCTTCACAGGACTGTCCCATGCACACATACACCCGCAGAGAGATCTGAATTATGCAATGAAAAATTAGAAGGGATTTTCAGAACCAGGTTAGCAGGGTCATATCCCACGCTTCTGCTGCAGACGGAGGTACTCATTGTAATGGGAATGTGGAGGCATGAGAAGAAGTGCTACACAGGCACAGCTGAAATTATGTCCATTAAATATGTCAGGATTTCAGTGTGGATCATTCAGAATTTTTCCTTCTGTGTTGGAATAAAGCAGCTTAATTCCTGCACAAAGTCCTAATCCTTCATTTTACAACTCATCTTGGCCATGGCACCTAAGCCACCAAACTTGTTTTTTCTGCAGTTCCCTGGCATCTACCTCAAAGCTGTTCAACCTGTGATTAAATACCTAGATCTTCATTTCAGATAGATCCTACTCCAAGAGTTAACTCTGAAAATAAGTTCTTAAGCAATATGCAGTCAGAAGAAATAAGCATTTAAATAAAAAGCACTTTGCTTGTTATGATAGGTTAGTATTCAGAGCCATACACAGAGAGTGTACATATATTCCTGACCACTGGACTTTTCCTGCCCTCCCCCTGCCCCTTACTTGTACTTAACTTTAACTTTGAGGTGTGACAATCGTGTTTCAAACCTGAAAGCACTGATCCTGTGCAATTAGAACTAGTTAAACGGTGTTGATTCCTTTGCTGGCCCAGGACCAGAGTATCACTTCTCATCCCAGCTGACTACAGACTAGCACATTTTGTCAGCTCTGTAATTTCAATTAAGATTTATAGATATTAGGGACAATAGGAATAGGATGGAGGGAAAAAAGTACTCAAACTACTATGGGAGCCTCTTAAACAAGCGCTAAATATACCCAGGCTCACATAAAAGTATTTAATTTACTGAGTAAATGAATTCTTATATATGGTTCTAAATTTTAATTCAACAAAAGCTGCTCTAGGCTCCAGAATGGCAGCACTGGAAATGCTTTATTCTCTCTACGTTCTGCAGAGGTGGGAAGGCTGCTAAGTTCTGTCCAAAGCACTTAGCCTTTCTGGGAATCAAGCTTCTTTGTTCTGCGATATTGGCTATCCTCCAATCTCAGATGGTAGTGGTATATATTTTTCTCAAAAACTTGAAATTTTAATCAACAGAAAATATAGGCTTGATCATGACTATGGTGTAGTAGCAATAATTTTTTCCATGAGTAATACGAGAGAATACTTCTGTTTCTATCTTGAATGAACACACTCAGAAAACAAAAAGCAATGTGAAGCGACAATATTTTGTTCTCTGGTTAAAAGTAAGATCATTGTGCATCCAAGTGTTCATAATTGGGGAAAAGTAGCTGAACAGACAGGTGCAGATGAGCCAACTATAATATTTGATTAATACTGTAATTCCAAATGAAGGAAACAATAAAAAGGATTAAATTAGTCTCAGTGGATCAGGAGCCAGGGAAAATAAAGTAGAACTACAGTTTTATGAATACTGGCAGGAATCCACAATTTGTACATTTCTAACTATTCATGGATGTGATAAATCTGTGATGAGGCCTGCCCCCAGTAAGTGTTATGAAGCTCATTCTACATTAAAAAAAATAAAAATAAAACAAACACGTACAGCTGAACAGAAGGAGCATAAGGAGACCAATATATGTTCTTGTAAATGACATCTAGCACGTCATGAAAAGCATAAAAGCAGATTCATTGCAGTCAAAATCATGTGGATGAAAGTGTAAGAAATGTGAGCACTTAGAGTGACCATGTTCTGCAGTAGAAGAGGAATAAAACTGGAAGGATGTCACAAGTCTAACAGTGCCTTGGACCCTTTTAGTCTGTCTCAAGGACAACCATCAGGTAACAGCCACAGCTTCTGCACCTCCCTTGCCTGAAAACAACATGGTCCTGCTGCATTTATCAACCACTTTAAGACCTGGCCAGCAAGATAACACACACACCACTTTTTAGACCCCTTTCTGTGGGGACCCGTAATGTTAACTAGGCAAAAATTCTGCTTTTGTTCAAGACAGAGTTTATTCAATGATCAACAGGGTCCTTAAATTCTGGATACTAGCTTAACACAAAGGACCTTTATACAAAATTTCTTACAAGAACTCAGTCTCTAATGATAGCTTGGGTAAGATCAGCTGACTCCCATCTTTGGGTAGAGTCACACAGACAGACAGACACTTGCTGTTTCTGTATTTCTTTATCAGCTTCAATTTGCTCACAACCTGTTTGCTCACCTTCTTGCTTCGGTCAGCATTTTCAGTCACTAGGATCCCTGCGACCTGGGGTTTGGTGTAGAAATGGTGCAGAGCAACTGGAGTCAGGAAAGGCTGTTCCTAATCAATACTTCTATTGCTTTCTAGAGCCTTGCTGTGCATTTCCCTGTGATTTTCCACCTTAACTCCTGTCAGCCAAGCAGATAACCCAAAGGGAATGAGATACACAAACATGATTCTTTTTAAGTGCATATAACTTACTTTCCCTGTAGACGGCAAAAAGTACAGACAGTAACATACAAAACCTACAGGCAGTAGGACAGAGTGTAGGTTTCTGCACAGTCTGAAGAAAATGTGTGTTTAAACTAGCCACTGTTAAGCATATCAAAATACTCTTTCCAACAATGTTGTTAAAACAGATCAGCCTAGTTGCATTTGGTTGGGGAGCGAGACGTTACTTTGTCAAGCTTAACAAAACAGTATTCTCTCAGTCGGAGCTCTTAAAAGGAAGCACTAAACGGATTTTGGCATGTAGAGTTTTATGAACAGTGGCTCTTTTTGCAATCTCATTTAGCATACATCAGTTGTTATGAATGCTGCTGGAATTATGCTGACTTCCAGAGGTGTTCAATAGAAACTGTATCAAGTACCTGAATGATTGGTTGTAGCAGAGTGACTCCCATTACTGAAGGAACAACAAAAAAACAAACAAAAACAAACAAAAAAGCAGCTATATATTATGTTCATTCTCATTTAAAATTTATTCACAAAAAAAAATTTGGAAAGAAATACCAAAATCTAGAAGTGTTTCCAAACAAATCAATACCAGATAAAACAACATTCACTGTGATGTTTGCTTACATCCCAAAACCCGCAAGTTATATGGGCAAAACCAAAATCACCTCTGCTCCTTTAGCAAGTCGTGGTCAGCTGCTAGCCCTCTGGAGATACCGCATCTGTAAACAGATACAGTATTCAAGATTCAAAGAAAGAGCAGATAACCTGTGCAAATTTTGCATTCCTTGCTGAAAAAAAGTAGCTTTTGAGACAACTGACAAATGATAGCATTACAGCAGCAGTGAGCAAGAGTACAAAAAGGCTTTTACAGAAATAAACAGATAACACAAATAATTCAGTACTAAAATCCGAAATAGTATAGCCCAGAGAAAAGGCTAGTCTTTAAAAAGGATGCATCATAGACAGGAGTGGAATAGTGCAATCAGAGTGGCGATCTACTGTCCACATCACACTAGATACACAATTAGAATTATTAATCAGAGTGAAAAATCTGTGTAAACTGGAAAAAGACCTTGTAGCAGTACCATTTAGGATAAACACGTTTAAACAGAAAATTACAGCTGAATTACATTTAAAGGAAAAAAAAAAAGAAAAACATTGATAATAAGATGAACCCCACCTCTTTTTAAAGGCCCCAAAGAACATGAAATGGATGATATTATACAGAGAGTAATATGCTGGGGGAGGGGACAATACCGATCAAGTAAAACATGTTATCGACTCACTATTATTTTTTGTACCTGAATCAAGCTTCTGGTTTATCTAGGTCAGTATGCTGTAGCTGACAGACAGCGATACCAAATGCTTAAGAAGATAGATTAAAAAAAAAATAAAAAATAATCTTGCTAACCAGATGTAAGATTATCTGTCCCTGACGCAAGTCTCAGCCTACTCCCCAAAATTTAAGAACAGGTTTAGCACAGCTACCAGCTACAGGGTCTCACTGGTCGACAATTAGCAATGAGAGCAGCGGAAACCTAAGTATGAATCAAAGCCGCCTGCTTTCCTCCTTCTTCTCTTCTCCCAAATACACCCTTTTCTTTTTAATTACAACACATTAGGGATATACCATTAAAATGTCCAACTCAATAGGCTATACAGGGTTTTCTTCCTGAACTGGTATTTTTAATTTAGGCTCCTATAAGAAATACTAATAGTAGGTCACAGATCAGAGTATGATCAAGCAAACAAAAAGCTCTAAAGAAAATTATTTATAGCGCATCTATTATTACAGTTGTCTAAGCTGCAGTTCTGCAAGAAACTGAAAATGTCATCAGCATCCTCCACGTGAATCACATAAGGACCATACCTGCAAACATTTATCATCTATTTTAACCACAAACATACATACAACAAATAGCAGTTTCTGTCTTCTTAACCATAAAAATGCCCCAAGTAGTATCATAGCCTAGACATTATTCTGACGACATCATTAATTCTTACAATTATAAAAGAATATTTATATACAATTCACACTACACAAAGATAGGCACTAGAAGATCAGTTAAGGTTATTTATGGAATCTAGTCCATCTTTTGCCAGTCTGACATTCTGTCCAATAATCTATCCAGTCTCGTTTAATTAAATTTTAACTGAAATCAGATCTAAACACCAAACATCCACCTTTTGTAAGACTATTTTTAGATTTTAACTGAAAAGATAATGAGAGCCTTAAGTGAAACTTAAAATTTTCTCATGCATCCATGGTAAAACAATTAATTTGGGCAGGGTTGGGGGAGGATGGTGTTGGGGGGGGGTGTTTGTTTCTGGAGTTAGATTTTATTTTTTTTTTTAAGGATTAAAATGGCTGTGAAAATGTAAGACAAATATTGTCATATCATTAGACACTGATTTTGAGGATAAACTTCTACTGAGACATCCTTGCTATCTGTCCTTTCTTATTGTTCCCTATGAAAATGATAGAAGCCTAACTCTTGTAAATAGGTAGAAGCGATGGATACTCTTTCCTGTGAACTATTGGACAATTATGCTGTAATACAAAATATGAAGTTTTTTTGCCTCACCAAGGAGTTGAAATAATATTAGTTGATCAACAGACTTCTGATATTGCAAAATTGCAAAAGCTCTTTCCAAAGGCTTAAATCAGCAAAGTGGGGAAAGAAGAATAAAAGAGTGCGAAAACAGAGACAGTAATTACCAAAAGGAGAGTAATTAAAGTAGACCTGAGACTGCTTGGAGCAAGCATGAATACATTGGCCAGAACAGATCCGTTAGGGCAGACTCATTCTAATAGGAGTTCACAAATACGGAGAGAGAGGAGAGCGGGAGCCTGGGAGGAAAGCTCAGCACCAATGCGCAAAATCTGCTGTGGGAGAGAAGGGCATTGAAGGGCTAGGTGTGCAGTGAAACTCTGATTTATGAGCGTGAAGACAGTTGTGGATAAGCTCCAGCATCTAGTCTAACTGTAATCAGATCCTTAGTCCCAAGGAAGCACAGTATGTCCTAGGACCATTTAGTAACTGGCACTCACCTGACTCACAACAAAGAACAGAAAGACAAAATTATTTAATAAAACATAAGCCATCTGCCTCAGTTATTTTAGGTGATAGATTCCTCTACAGAGTGGGCAGCCAGGCTCTGTCCTGTTACACTGACCATTCACCATCTCTAATTACTCATACAGTTTTGTGCATAGCAGCAATACACCCTGGTGATCCCATGTCAGGATTTCCAAATGTGTCGTTTAGCTGTACAAGAATCTTGTCTCAAAAGGAAGGGAGGATTAAAATGAAATAGCGAGTGAATTAATAAATAAAGATCATGGGAAGTTAAAGGTCCCACAGGATTTCTGAAAAGTAGCTTTGCTGAAAATTTTCTCTTCCCTGTCTGCATATTGCCCGCATGTTGTTCTCGAAAGAGATTTTACTGATACTGTATAGAAATGTGCATACTGAGTGTATGCAGGCAGCATATACCAAGACAGAGCCTATTTCAGGCCTTAGATTCTAGAGATGCTATAGGAAGGTAAAAATAGAAATTCCAGAAGTTTTAGTTCAAATACTACCTGTGCCACAGACAATGTACTATGACAGATGTGTCTTGTACTGTTTATACTTCTGTTTCCCCATCAAGAAATTAAATCCAAAACCCAATAACCTCTTATCAACCTTGCAAAATAGGAAATGTATCCACTAATATTTCCAAGGTAAACAGATTTTACGAGGACACAGGCTTAGCTTGAGATACATTTTCTTTATGTAGTGGCTATTAGGCTTATTGATTTTAGTGCAGTGATTTTAGTGATTTTAAGCTTATTGATTTTAGCCTACCCCAGCTTTTTATTGTGATACCAGTTCAGAGCCAATACAGCTAAGGGAAGTAAACTAATTCTCTTTGACCCTGAATCAACGTAGTTGTTTGCTTTCAGGCAATGGAGTGACACTGGTGTACCACTGGTGTTGCTTTTACTAGGAAAAAAAAAGTCTTTTCAGAAGTCTTTAGTTCCTTCTAAATCCCTAGTGCATTGATGGCAGTGTATATTTTTACACAGAAGGACTATTGATATTTAACACTGGACAACCTGTGGATTTCTCTCAGCTAGCTAAATACACCTGAATTGCTAATCACTGTCTACTTTAGGATTTTAACATAAACAAATGTTAGGTGAAACTAGGAAAAAACCCTATCTGTTCAACAAATGTAGATATAGCTTTAGAGGGCCTAAATCTAGGGCATTATGCCTTTGAAACAGGTAAAAGCCAGAGAAAAAGTTCAGCTTGAACATTCAAAGAAACAGCAGGACAAGAAACCTTCTTTTACTTCTATACTGAGCATATTTTTTTCTGAGAAATAACAGACATGGAGACTTTAAAGCCCTTCTAGTTTCTTTTCAGAGCACAGCCAAACTTTGAAGTCTCATCCAGAGAACCTATACACAAAAACTACGACGCAGCCTGGGGTGGCAAACCACCCTGCTTTGCTGCTCTGTGATTCTTCTGTGACCGTCACAGCAGGCCTCTTGCCAGCACAGTTCTGCTTTTGCTGAGGGATGTTTAAGGCAGCCCCACAACAGCAGCAGCTGCTGCCACCTTCATTTGCAGCCCCGTCCTCAGCATGAGCAGGAGAAGAAAGCCTGATTCTCCAGGACCCTCCTGTGGAACTTAATCTTGGCCCTGCCACTTCATCACATAATCCCTCCTTGCAGGAGGGAGGAAACAGCAGGGGAGAAAAAGGTGTGTAGAAAAAGAAGAGGCACCCCCCCCTCCCCAAACCTCACATATCTTCCCCAAACCCTGCTGACTCTTTCTTATCACCTTCCATACTAGCTGTTATTAACACTTTTGATTTATCGATACCTTTGCTAATCCCTGACATCCTGCTGTAATCTCCTAGCTCTGTCCCCTGTACAGAGCTCCTGCGGTCGTCCAGCTGTCCTTTCCTTAACGCTGCTGAGCCCTCCCTGCCTCTCCTCCCCCCAGTCTCAGCAACCCACTCCCCAGCCACCCTTGGGACAGCAAACCTGAGTGTTGCTGACCCCACTCAAAAGCTTTATGCTGCCTCTGGCCTCATCTTCTCTAGACTTCTTCTTTAAAAATTAAATAACTATATGTATTTCTTTAGCTTTAAGTCGCTTTAGGTCGAAGAACAGCTTCGGAAGGTAATGCATTTTTAATGAAGGGTAGAAAATTGACAAACCATTTTTAGATACAGCTGCAACAAATATTTTTCTCTGTCTTTTTAAGGTTTGGGTTTTTGGGTTTTTTTGCTGCACAGTAACTTTAACACAATTGTTTTTACAGCTATATACGCATTGATACACTAAGTAAAATGAATTAATCTCTGGAAGAAAAAAATATTAAAAATGAGATTCATTAAATTAGTGCAGGTTTACAAATCTTTCTCTCCCCACTATTTATATGAAAGGAAGAGAACATAAAGATACAGAGAAACCTGCATTTTGAATATGGAACAGCAGAAACAGTCCCAAGAATGGAGTTGCCCTGGGGCCAGTTCTTTCCATTTTTGTGGATTAATGTAACCTCATGGACTTCAGTAGAAACCACATCTGCTTGTATCAACTGAAGATCTAGTCCCTGACTTCTGTGCTAAGCCAGATTCCCTTCACAGCTGTACCAGTATAACTCTGTTAACTTCATTGGAAACACATTTGTTCAGCTGAGCATGTTAGTGGTCCTACTGTATTTATTTTTCCACCATGGGAAAAAAAATATTTCTTTTTTTCCCCCCCAGCTCTGTTTTCAAAGCTATTTTGTTTTCATTGCTTTTTTACCAGTTATCTAGCCAGAACATGAGGTTCCAGGTGGAACCTGGCTTCACTTCACAAATGCGTGGTAAGTCTGTGTTTGTTTCCAAGGGTTTTAGAACAGAACTAAAGCCCTTTGTCCAGCTCTTACATTTACCTGTCAGCAATCACCTGCTCACCTTTGACTCTGTTGAAACAACCATGTTTAAATAAGATGCATCTTATTTAAAATACAGAAAGAAACAATACATAAGAGAAGCACATGTTACTAGGTTTCTGCCTGTCCTCCTGGGCCAAGCAGAGTGCATTTCCGTATATTTTGATCACAGATACACAAATCCAGCTAATGTGGAGCTGGTGCTTGAACCTAAAAGCTGATCATGAATAAATCTGACACACAATACACCTCCACAGTTCTCCTCCTGCTGCATGGGACCTCAGCCTAGTTACGAGCGAGTGAAGGACTTTGATGGAGACAGGGTATTGGGACTGTTGATCTAATATACTAATTTCTTGCTTTCCTTATGGACTAAATCAGGCTTGGAAATTCACTCGTGTAGAAGACAGATTTGGTATTCATTATAAACCAAATGTTTACAAAGATTAAAACATCTCCTTTTAACTTATCCCACCTTCTCCCAATGGGGCCTATCCGCTGATATCTTGGCTGTGCAGAGTGCATGCACTAACAGTGAGTGGTTATGTTCTCGCTGATTAACCAGATTTGCAATAGAGGAGGAGTCAAGATGAATGGCTGCTTTCCTGCCACCGTCATTCAATCATCTGGAAATCTAATTTGTGTCTTACTTGGCAGGCAAGCAGCCATCTGCTCCAAGGACAGCTGCCAAATACTGAGCAGGCTTTCTGCCATAGGAAAAACTAATTGCCTTTATTGGACTAATACAGGTTGAGGGATAATGATATAGGATGTTTCTCCGCAAAAGAAATAAAAAGTTGGGTTTTTTTTAAAAATATAGTTAAGAATTACATTAACTTCAGTAAGAGCTAAGCTTTTCAAATGACCAACATCCACCCACATGGGATTGTGACTCAGAGTTGTATGGGCCAGAGCAGCAAACGAGAAGGTTGTCAGCCCCATAGAACTATTTCTGCCCTATAAAATGTAACGTGTGTGTGCAGATGAACCCTGCCTAATCCGCAGCCATGAGGCCAATGGAAACAGATTAGCTGCACACAGAACACAGGCAGCTTGAAAACATCACATCCCATGAGAGCACTATGTGGTTTACATGTTCTATCACCTTCTTTCTGGATTTCCAGTCTCAACCAGATCAGACAGGGAAACGTTCTTGGTACTGTAATGCCATTTTTCAAGATTTTTAAAGTATTTCCATTCTGCACCAGAATGATACTCAACCTTTAAAGTGAGAGGAAAAGGAAGGGGGGGGAGCTCTCTAAAATAGTCATCAATAGTTAAGTTTGTAATATGCAACAAGCATGCAAAACTCAAGCAATTATTGCAGTCAATCCTCTCAAACTCTCCCTACAATTCATCCTGGTTTTGAGAATGTTCTGGGTAAGTCTGATCAGAACCAACACATTCCCAGAAATTCCTAGTTGTGATAAATGGAGTATTTTTCCAAGGAAACTGCTGGGGTTAGGAGGAAGGGGGGAGGACACAGGGGAAACAGCCAGTTTTAAATACAACGCAAACAATCCTTAGTCTAAAAATTCTGTTTATTTTTAGGGGAGATACCCAAAAGGTCACTTGCCACTGCTTTTTCTGCAAATACTGCTTCACTGCCCACATGTCATCAGCCTTCCCCTCACCGCTTTTTGCAAACGCAGTGACCACTGCCCTCATGACTCCGGAGCTGTGTGAGATATCTGACCGATCTAACAAGCAGGATAACTGAAAAACATTTCTCTGCATTTGTTCAGTGTTGTGACTGATGCAACTTGGAATAAGTAGGGACCAGATTACAAACTAAACTGTTCACAAGACATCCTGCTCTCTGAACGTTCCTCTCAAATTAATACTGCCAAAAAATCTGGGTGGACAGTTCTAGGACCTGTCATCTTTTACTTGTCCATGGCAAGAGATACAACATGGTTATTTGTGGTACGCTTGCAAAATGTACAGGCGACTTCTAGGCAGAGATAGACACACAAAGATAAAAAGGATATCATTCATTTCACATGTCCATCGAGCTTTAGCCTCACTTGTATAAGAGCCCAGTCATGTCACTCATGACAAATGTAATCCTAGCCATTTCTGTGCAGAAAGAACAAAACAGAATATCATGTTCTTTCCTATATGAGCTCTAAAAGCTATACAGGCAGGTTTTCTGCATTGCTGACCTGGAGTAGGTTTGAAGCAGAGCTTACAAATAAAAAAAATCTCTCTCTCTCTCTCTCTCTTTCCCCTAATTCCCACAATGATTCAGAGGCACCACATGGTAGAAGGGCTACTAAACATTGGACCTTAAACTACAAGTTTCAGAAATCTGAGTACATGCTCTGTTGGCATGATTGCATCTTAACACAAACACTCCATGCTCCTCTAATGCCTTTGGTTCTTCACTGACAAAGGAGAATAACAAAGATATTTGGCAATATAATATACCTCCACATGATGTTTTCCTTTACTGATATAATAAAATAAAAGGTGTGGACAGGAGGGGGACAAGAAGAGAAAATCCTGAAGTGTTTAAAATCCCCACAAAGTTATTTGCCAGGAGTAGATTGGAGTAAAGTGGCAGAGAAGGAGAGAGGAGAGGAGGAGGATTGGTGGGAGTTAAGTCAATGTGCTGTGCCATTCTGAGCATGCAAACAAATGTCATTACCAAAAAAAGGGAAATATCACCACACATCTGCCCACAATAGTGATATCTTGTGGCAAGAAGAAATATATATCATTTCCTACTTCTCAGCAGGCAACAGCAGCCTCTCTTATTGAAGGAAAGCCCAACAGTGTTTAACCAGTCTCCCTCCTGCAGTGCAGCTGGCAGCTAGAGTGTTATCAGGGCAGAAAGCTGGCAAGAACAGGGCAAAAGGGTCTGGGTACATTTGCTGTGAGTCTTGGTCCAATTCCTTCATATCACTAAGCTCCAGGCTATCAGACATGCTTTTGTACTAGAATTCATCAGTCAAAGGAGGGAATTAGGCCTGGAGTCACCTAGCCTATTAAATCCTTCTGTCCTGCAACTACACTCAAGATAATATCCTGGTCCATGCAGCACTTGATAACATCTCCAGCTCTTGGGGATGGAGACCTACATAGTGTAAAGGACTCTTTAGCATTACTCCTTCTTCTTGTAAACCCCTTTCCCATTCTTCATTTTAATGTGCCTATATAGTAGCCCAACTCCTTTAATTATTCAGTATTCCTATATCTGGACATGAGGTATTGAGGTGGGTTAACCCCAGTAGGCACCTAAACCCCACATAGCTCCCCCCAAGACAGATGAGGGAGAAAATCAGAAGGGCAAAAGCAAGAAGACTCATGGGCTAAGAAAAACACATTTTAATAGGTGAAGCAAAGCAAAAAAGGAATTTATTCACTATTTCCCATTGGCAGGTAGATATCTAGGCACTTTCCTGGAAAGCAGGGCCTCAATTTGTTTAACAACAACTTAGGGGAAAAAAAATTACATAACTCTGAATATCCCCCCTTCTTCCTCCTTTCCCTGAGCTTTTATTGCTAAGCATGATGTCATATGGTCTGGAATATCCCTCCAGCCAGCTTGAGTCAGCTGTCACAGCTGTGTCCCCTCCAAACTTCTTGAGCATCCCCAGCCTACTCGCTGGCAGGGCAGCATGAGAAACAACGAAGTGCTTGACACTGTGTAACTACTGTTCAGCAATAGCTGAACGTGTATCCTGCTCATGCCCATATCAAGCATAGAAGGATGCATGGAGAGGTTCACTTTGCTGTTACGCATGCAAGTGGTCATCATTGTCACTTACAGTTTATTTGGATATCAGCCTTTTGCAGAAAGAGAATTTCTGCACAGAGGAGATCAAGGTAGCATAGGAAGGTCACATGTAGTCTAGCAATGGCACAAAGTAGCTGATATTAATGGGAACCATTAAACCAGTAAAGATGGAAAGGCTATAAAGAACTAAAAAATCTCAAGGATGTCAGAAGGTTGTTTATACCAATAACTCTTGGAAATGTACATTGAAGAGGATGGGTTCTCCTCTTGTGTTGAAGATTTTTCTCAGTGGCAATGACACCAGAACCTTATGGAGGATAATTTTGTTTTAACAACAAGGCACTGACAGGTAAGGGCACGCACTCCAGCAAACACGGAACAGAAGAGATAAGCAAAGAGCAGCCCAGAAGATGTGAAAGAAGGAATAAAACAGTAACTCCAAAGCTGATAAGAAAGCAGGGAAAGGCATTCTGTAGGTGACTGTATTTTCCCCACACACACCTGGCAGGAAACTTATATCCGTATCTACTAGCATTTTTTCTACTGGTTTCTTCCATTACAATGATCTTTTCCCTGAATATATTTATTATTGGTAGGTTAATTTCATGTCAAGGTCCTTTAGTAGAGGAGGCCATTGCAACTGCAACATGTGGCAATTATTTTCTTAATTAACTTCCCAATGTTGCAAACCACGTGACAAAAAATCATGAGCCAGAGTCCTCAAAATGATCACATACTAATTTAGGGTTCTTATTTGTAGCCTGCATTTCACTTCTTCAGGGGGTCATATTTTCAACTGTTACATCAAAAAGTTTATAATAAATAAAAAAAAAGTATGCAAGATTATTAAATATTTATGCAACTCAAATCAGATCATTGCTAAAATATTATGAAAAAGCAACACTAAAATTTATGTGACTCTATTGTTCATGATACGTAGATACAATCCAAAAATCAAAACTTTGGACTCTTATGCCTCTATTTTCTTCTTGGAATTTGCTCTCTTCCATTCATCTTCACATGGCTCTTTATTCCACTATCTCTAGATTTTAGCCTACAAATTAATTAATTTGTGTTGTATATGTGTTCTGTTTAAATGAAGGAGTAAAAAGATACAGAGGTAACAATAAGTATTTCATACGCACTCATTGCTGTTTTCCTTATCTGCTCGGGTTCTTTGGCGGGGGCTGAAGTCTGGACAGTATTTGCTATTCTTGTTTTCACTTGTTGTACTATATTTACTTAAAAACTAAAACCTTAGGGCACTTCACTCACTTTGCCATGGCTCTGCAAGACCCAATGGGTCGTTCTTGAAAAACCTCAATGTAGGATCAGGGATCAAATTATAAATCCCTTTGAGTAATGATCTGGAAGTGCCTGAAGAATGCCATACGTTTCTGTAGCACTCTTGTGATAATAATGAAACTACTGCTCAGAGGAGGAAGGGGAAGTATGAGCTATCTCTTTAAAGCAGCTGATCTCTCAGTCTCAAAAAAGGTTAGGTAAGGATACGGGTTAAAAAAAACAAAACAAAACACAAAACAACAGTAAATGTCACAGCAATATTTCCTGGAAGAGTCATGTAAATGTTATTTATTGTGCCAAATACATTTCCAAAGCAGATGTCTTCCACAATCTATTTTACTCAGCCACATCAAAATAAAATAGTTGCTGTTTCAGCCTTCTAGGCAGTATTACCATTCACAGGTCTCTCTAAGGCCAGTTCATCCCAGCACAAGAGCAGCAATTCAGCTTGTTCCTCTATGCTGCCCTTCATCCTTCTCTCAGCTATACAACATGCCTAGTCTATCACGAAGCATAGCTGTTTGGAGCACTATGAACTAGCCCTTATGTGGGACATCACGACCTACACCTTTAGGCACAGACCTCTCTAAAATGTTTGTCACCCTAGACTCTCCCATCAGAGGCATTCAGGCTTGCTCTGCCTTTTCCTTTGGTAGTGCCATCTCTGCTACTCACAGGCAAGCTTTGGAGAGTGTGGGGTTTGGGTTCAGGCCCAAAAGCTTTGGCATCAGCTGTAGAATTTTGTCAAAACAATGTGAAACTTCAAATAAATGTGATTTGTTTATCAGACAAAGATGTGACAGACAACTACCAGATTCATTTAATTGCAAGTAGTTCCTTTTACCCCCTACCCCTTATCTATTCATATATTTAGACCATGTAGATCCTAGGCAGAGATTTGCACAATTTGAACATTTTTACAGGGCCCTGAGAGATGCTAGACTTGGGTGACAGATCAGGCTGAAGAATTATTCAGTAAGAAAACCCTGTTTCTTCAGGAAAATTTCTGGGGAACGTTTTTAAAGGTACACAGATCTACAATTTTCTTTCAGTAAAGCTTAAACAAAATATCTGAGCCAAGCTGATGCGAAACAAAAAGGTGGGTTTTTTTTTTTTCAAGTAGAATCAGCTATTCAGTTTTGAATGAGTTCAACATTAATTTACAGTTGTTTGAATGTGCTGCCTCAGCGACAGATGACCTTAGCCATCTTAGGGTTTTGTTTCTCCTCTGCTGCCCAGACATCTTACACAGCATCTCTTTTTCCCCTTCCCTCCTGAGAAAGTGCAAGACAAAAGGGAGATGCCACAGTTATGGGGCACCTCCCGGGAGCTGAAGTCTCACTACCATTAGAGCTGAGAGAGCTCAATCAGCTGAATACCAAATCAATATCTTACATTTACATTTCAAGTTTGGTCAAGAGTTAAAACGTAAAAATAAACACGCAAAACTAGTCTCTCCCCAGGAGAGTGAGTCAGTTTACAAATAGTTCTATTTAATAAAAATGATGAAGCTACATGATCTCATTTACCAGAACATGTTACTGCCACATATACCATTAATACATTAGTCTCTCAACTTCTAAAGTTTGCCTTCTTGACTGAAATCCAGTTGCTACATACATCTATAACCAATTAACCTTTGAAATTAAAATCAGACAGCACCACCAATAACAGGAAGAAGTTAATTTGTCCACAACTAAGAAGCTTCAAGATACGTTTCATTCTAAAGATCGTGAGCCGAACTGTGCACCACTCAATAATCCTTCAATCTGAATAAAGGTCCTCATGGCCAGTGTCAGCATGCAGCACTCTGTTACAGCACCAGAGGGCACCACTACAAAGGGAAGTTGTGGTTTTCTTCTTTACTATATCAACAGAACTACTTTGATCTACAAGGCTGAGAAACAGTGGAGAAGCTGTTACGCCAGGTCTGTTGTCCTCCCTGGGGGTGACCTCCATTACATAGTCTCAAAGATTACTCATTGCCTCTCCCTACCCAGCTCCCCCCCGCCTTTTTTTTTTTAAAAAACATAAAATAGCGACCTACGCACCGTACAATGAAGCCCCGATATAGTCATATGCCTTGCTGTATCTTATTAACTGTATGCAGCACTGGGTACAAAGTCTTTTTCAATCTGATCAGACTGTTTTTCATTCTTTGCTCTACAAATGCCTCCTTTCTATCTTGATATTATTCCCTTCCCCTTTGCTCAAGCCTGTTAGTTTATACTACAATTTCTGAATCATAAAATATATCCTGAATTTAGCTCTAAGGGAAGATCAATGGCTCCAGAGACTCCACTCCTCTGTTCAGATTCCAAAATACACAACTGCATAACACCTACACACAGGGCTTCTCACATATGCGTTGGTGCTGCTGTTATGGAGGGCAAAAGGAGAGGAGAAGGGAACAAAAGTTGTTTCTACAGGCAGTTCAGTCCTTTAGCACGGGGTGTTGGACGTTAGATTTCTAGTTTTTAAGGGGGTTTTTGCAACACAGGCTCCAGTCCAGCCTTAGCTGACACTTGAGTCATCCAATCTTTTTACAGACACCACTGAGCTGCCATCACAAGGCAATATAGTTTATGCTTAAAAGTGCAGGTATGCATTATGCTAAGAAACAGAGCACATTCATTGTTTTAAAACTTTGTTAAAAAGAGCTCATTTCAGTTTAGCCAGAAGGGCACTGACTGCAGCACAACATTGGTCATACTGCAATATCAAAGAACGTTTCCAAAAAAAAAGACACATTCCCTCTAGTTCTCTTCACTCTTTCATTTTATTAATCAACAATCTTCATTTCTTCAGTGCTAAATAGCCATATTTAGTTTCATCATCCTGCACATAACACACATGGTTACAAGCTGAACATGTGACTTCTAGATGACTGACGTGTGGCCACAGAATCTCTCTGAACACTTTTTCTCTCTTGACCTCCAGCTTAGCTGCATGTTTCACATCAAGAGCTATGCTAGCACAAGGAAAGATTTGTCTCCAGATGTCTCAAAGCTTATCCCTCACAATTATTGATCTGGCATGCTGTAAGGGAAGACTTCGGGTTGTTCTTGCACTGTCACTCCGGTGGTCTGTCACTACAAGCAAGCTAAGTTAGAAGACCTGCTTGGGCATTCTGGAATTTGCATCCTCATGCTGTGCCTAGCCTGTGACAAGTAAATACAGCCAAAGATTTAAATCAGCGATCTGTACTGAGCATTGTAGTCCTCCTTCATGTAAAAGAAAATTTTGCAATTATCGTTCAAGATACACTTGTTTTCCAGAAACGCAGAAGTAATTATCATCAATTAGGAGAGAGAAAAATATCAAGAACTTTTGAGTCTGCAACTACACCAAAGAGAGGGCTGCAGAGCTAGCTTTGGGCAGGCTGAAATACGGCCTTGCCTTTTGGATACCAATTAGATGAAAGTGTTTGGATGATGTTATAAAGCAGCCAGTGAAACCCTGTACATCTGCTGCTGGCTGGTTTCACAAAACTCAGATTTGAATAACTTTGCTAGGACTGAACAAATTATCCTCAGTATGTCACAGGCTAAGGTCAAGATCTGCAGTACTGAAAAGAGAAGTTGAGTAGATATGAATATATAACCCTGCTCAACTCCATCTTTTACGAGAAGCTCTACTGAAGAAGGATTTCCTATTACACAGGATCTCTCCCATCAAGAATAGAATGGGCTAAAACAACATCAGAACAGTCTAATTCACTCCAACTTTCAGAGAGCAGATCAAGTGAAAGCACTACATGCTTTTGTCAAATCAATCCAGACACCATAGAGATGCTGATGCTCCTCACTACATTGTTTCTGAATGGGACTGGCTGTGAGTACTGCAAGGGGATCCACAGCAAAGCAATTATCCTCAGGAGTTTTCAGGCAGAACCTGAACCAGAACCTAGGGTATGTAGGCGACCAAGTATGATCTGAGGTAGCAGTTTCCCAGGAAGAGGTAAGAGAGAAATTCCAGTGTCTGTCACAAAATAAAATCATCCTTTGTCTAACAAAGTGCATGCTTGCAGTCTCCTTAAAACATGAGGGACTCTCAATGCTCCAAGGATGCAAGTGAATACAAAAGAAGAATAGGTAACAGCAATTTACTTACAAAAGTAAGAGCTTTAGCCCCTCAGTGTTGGGGCTATCTTGAAGCTATTTCAGAGTTTCACTGACTTAATTAGCTAATAAAGGATCATTAAGAACCACGATAAATGGTTTCTACTCAGTCACATCAATGGCAGCAACTAAAGACGGATGACATAATTAAATGAAGAAGAAAAATGTTCCATTTACCTAGCAAGACCCAGGCTATGTTCTGTAAGAACTGTTCTACCAAAGGCTTACAAAATTCAGTCCTATTGAACACAGATTTGATCTTCTGGAGAAACACTTGGGAGCATTTGCGTAAGTAGGGGATCTCCTCAGCCTTCCACTTCATTTGCATCTGATTCTATGATGCTTGTGTTTCTGGATGTCAGAAGCATCACTGAGAAGTCTAACATAATTATTAGAGAAAATAGTAATTTTTATATTATTTGTATAAAGTCAGTCTTGGTACCTGGGTCTGAGAAAGAGAATTGCTGCTCTGAATGAGGCAGTAAGACAACTTTAAGACTATGTCCTTCACTTTTCCCTGCCACCGTTTTCAAAGCTCAAATCTTATTCCTCTTGACATTGATGATGACATAACATTAATGTAACAGTTTCTCTAGCAGCTTGGAGAATCTTGTTAATGAGTGTAACAGCGACAAGTCTCAACAGTACCTGACCACCATCACAAACTATCCAGAACCCTGAACTAATACACAGTTTCACTTGATGAGGTTTAATACAAATCAGACACCAGAATTTGTGGATAACATTTTACATAAGTCCATTCCTTATGCCAGCTTTGAGTAAATAATCACTTGGAAGCAGACACCAAGAATTAAACAGCAGAAGGTTTTAACCACAGAATAAAGTATTACAAGGATTCTTCTAAATTCTTGATGAGTGGCTGGGAACTACAGTGCATCCCCCTGCACAGCCTGTCAACACAAACCCAGAAACCTGTTGGAAACAGCTGACAGTAGGAATTGCTTTTTATTTGAAATAGTCATTTGAATTACTGAGCCTCCAAGTCAAGGGCTGGCCTTCTCTAATAGTCAAATGCTCTTCAGAATATGGGAAGCAGATCCTGGATATAATATCCGATGTGTTTATACCGACCAACCAGTACTGAAGATTTATTTTCTAGTAGAAGAATTCTACTCATATATGAGAGGGGTACACAAATTCACTATGTTGAAAGCAGTTGTGACATGACAGATTACATATTTATCAGCGTTTAATCCAACATGACGGGAGTTTTGATTTAGTCAGCTTACATGGGAGATCTCAAAAGAATAAAACCAAAACACATAAACACCTCTACGGTGCAAGACACAAGGATGGCAATTCACTAGGCAAACCATTTTTCTTTGAACGATAAAGCAGTTTCCCATGGAAGTTACTGGCTGGTGAAGTTCATGCCATTCTGCCCACTTTCTGATCACCTTCATTCAAAAAAGATATTTAAGGTTTCTCTGGAAAGGTAAGGGAAAATCTCCCTGAAGGCCTGCAATGACACTTAGGCTACATACAGCTTTATTACAGGTAGAGTTGAGACCAGCTAATTTCAAGATTACCTGAGCCTTCCTCTTGCCCATAATCATCAGACTCCAACTACTTGGCTTGAAGCCATTTTTTTCCCCCTTGAGCTGAACTATTTTGGAAATTTTCAGCCACATGGTTTCACCCATTCCTGAAAATAATGCCAGTGGAACAGCTGTTTGGTGCCTATTAAAATCCAGGATGAGATAGGAGTGCAAATTCCTGCTTTTCTCTACCACACTGAAAAGAGCCTGCAAGACACATAAAGTTATCTTTCTATTGCACTGAGCACTGGTAAAGCCTCATTAGTAATATTTCTACCCATCTGGGGGAAGACACCTCAAGAGTGATAAAATGCAGTCAAAGAACATCCAAGTGAGAGAAATGAAAATGACAGAAAGCTGAAATACACCACCTACAAAAAGGAGATTAGACAGATAAGCACCATACAGCCTTAAAAGGCTGAGGGAAGCCAAAAGTCTTCAAATATGCAAAAGGCTGCTACTCACCCACCCCCAAAAAAAAAGGCAATAATATGCCTCAATGTCAGTTTAAGTCTGTTTTTCTTGTCCTATCCATTATTGCAAGATGAATAATTGAGATAAAACACTCGGCAAACATTTTTTTTTTAAAAAAACACAGATAATCACTGTAATAGCATGCTTAGGCTGCTTGGAGGATCTGTCATTGAGGATTTTAAGAACAAGTTGGACAACCATCGCTAAGGCTGATAAAGGTATAGTCGATCCCACCACACGATACAAGGTCTCTCTCTTGTTTTCTTCCAACTCTATGATTATTTATCTGACTATAGATATAGATTCCAACTACATCTCTACATAGTCAGCGCTTCTGCAAGTCAAACCCCAGCCTTCATTGTCTTCTAGATGCCAAACACAAAACTAGTAAAGACCTCTGATAAAGAATCATTTAAGTGAAAGGTTTTGTATAACACAGAAACAGTAGTTGAATGTAGTTGCCCAGGACAGTTTTAAACTCATAGAATTGTTTGGGTTAGAAGGGACCTTTAAAACTCATCTAGTCCAAGCCCCCCTACAATAAGCAGGGACATCTTCAACTCGATCAGGTTGCTCAGAGCCCCATCCAACCTGACCTTGAATATTTCCAGGGATGGGGCATTTACCACCTCTCTGGGCAACCTGTTCCAGTGTTTCACCACCCTCATCGTAAAAAATTTCTTCCTAATATCTAGTTTAAATTTTCCTTCTTTTAGTTTAAAACCATTACCACTTCTCCTACCGCTACAGGCCCTGCTAAAAAGTCTGTCCCCATGTTTCTTTTAAGGTCCCTTTAAGTACTGAAAGGCCACAACAAGGTCTCCTCTGGAACCTTCTCTTCCCCAGGCTGAACAGCCCCAACTCTCTCAGCCTGTCCTCGTAGGAGAGGTCTTCTATCCCTCTGACCATTTTTGTGGCCCTCATCTGGACTCACTCCAACAGGTCCATTCTTTCCTGTGCTGAGGACTCCACAGCTAGACACAGGACTCCAGGCTGGGCTCTCACCAAAGTGGAGTAGAGGGGCAGAATCACCTCCCTCAACCTGCTGGCCATGCTGCTTTTGATGCAGCCCAGCATATGGTTGGCCTTCTGGGCTGCAAGCACACATTGTTGGTTCACGTCTAGCTTTTCATCCACCAGTACCCCCAAGCCCTTCTCACAGCGCTCAATCCCTTCATCCCCCAGCCTGTATTGATACTGGGGGTTGCCCCGACCCACCTGCAGGACCTTGCATTTGGTCTTGGTGAACCTCATGTGGTTCACATGGGCCCACTTCTCGAGCTTGTCCAGGTCCCTCTGGATGGCATCCTGTCCCTCAGGCGTGTCAACTGCACCACTCAGCTTGGTGTCATCTGCAAACTTGCTGAGGATGCACTTGATCCCACTATGTCGTTGATGAAGATATTAAACAGTACTGGTCCCCGTATAGGCCCCTATATATACACACTTTGCCTATTTTAGCAACACTCCTTTACTATCCTCCTAATTCATCCCTGTATTAGACAGCTGCTGTGCATAGGCTGATGCAATATGGTAGAGGGGAACAATGTTACGAGAAATGCAGTTAAGGAAGGATTAACATTGTGAAGGATACGCGCTTACAGGTAAATTAAGGTTGCATAGCCACGCTTCATTCTAGAAGTATTTGTGACAGGTTTGGCCACGCAACCTTAACAGTGTTATTTAACCAAGCTGTTATCGCACATTTGAGATACTGTTACCATGCAGCCAGTTTATTGCTCCTGCCATTCTCTGGCTGACTTGAAAATTTCTAACTCCGGTGGAAGAAAAGAGAAATTCATCTGCTTCCCAACTTCAGGATTATTCGCTTGAAGGGTAATCTGGCCTCTCTTGTGGCCTGTTCTTTACTGAGGAGCACAGATGATACCCAGGGAATTGTCTTGGCAGCACTCAGTTTTTTACAGGATTTTGCAAGATTATATACAGTGATTTCCTT
>VFFE01009001.1:249029-328104 GCA_008921705.1 Burhinus oedicnemus
CCCCCCCCCCCCCCCCCCCTAAAATTACTGATTTCTCTTCCCTCTCCTTCTCCACAGAAGGATTTGAGAGGACAATTTCTGAAAGGGCTAAGGCTAAGCTCCTCCATTTTTGTGAACACAGTTTACTAAAGACAAAGAGATCAAACGTCTGCCTCAGAAACCAGATGCAAATGAAAACAATAGTGTTTATACCTCGGACACACAAAAAGGAAGAGCTGGGACTACAGATTTTTCTGATAACGAAGTAATCTAACTCAGGATTCATTTGTGGAGGACTCTTTGCAAAGCCCAGCAAACATAAGGAGCTGGGGGCAACAAGGAGGGTGGGCAGAGAGACAGAATGAGGGAAGGATCAAGAAGAGGTAAGTTTACATGAAGGGAGGACATCAACAAAGGAGTTAACTACAGCAGAGAGCCCTAGGCAGGAGTTGGGTAGAGCTGAAAACAGGCTGAGGGTTAAACAGTGAAGCCAGTTGTCAGCAATACCTGCATGGAAGCAAAGACAGCCATAAGAATAACAAGCTCAAGACATGATGTTGTTGCCCCAGAGGCAGCATTACAGAGGCACCCCTACGCCATCACAGTTGCCAGAAATGGGCTCTGCTAGAAATGTCCATAGTTTCCTCTTAGACGGGCACCCTACAGTAGTTAAAAACCAGGGAATGGTACATTTAATTCTCTATTGGACTGCTCCCTCCAGACAAAGCAAGCTTTAACTGCAAGTGCTCAAGCCCTTATCACTGTAGGATTTTGGGGTAGGTGGGGGTTACAGGTGATAACAACAAAAACAGACAGGAGCACATTAATTTTTTTAATCAAGTATTTGAGTTGTTATTCACAATTCATTGAGCAAGAACCAGTAGCTTCTAATGGCTGGAGCAACCACTGTGCCCATTTCCCACATTTGTGGTCTGCAGACCCTGTCACGACACACAGGGTAGTGATTCCCGCTGGATATAACAAAACAGAGAGGAGATGCTGCCAGCTAGGGAGCCGTTACACAGTTTCAAAAGCACCTATGAATGTAAACTGCTAAGCTTAGGGATGACTGTGATCATACAGGACTTCTCGTTCCAAGTATTTCACTGGCTCCAATCACCAGAGCAACCTAAGGTTTTCCAACACACGGCACTAGTGTTAATGTTATAACCAAACCACAGACTGTCAGCCTGTTCAAAGCAGAAGAATCAAGCACACAACAGTCATGCATATTTCATGCTTTCTAGATCAAAATGAGCACAAGCTTTAATTGAAACTGATTTCACCCTTTAAGGAAGAGCAAGAGCAAAACCAAGCACACATTTTTCAAATCCTACTGTGGCAACACACAGGCTTGCATTTGCTTTATTCCGGCAGAGGGCAAAAGCTACATAAGGAAGAGCATTTGAGAAGACAATTAGGTCTGAATAAAGGGAAAGGTAAAGGAACAGAGTATCCAGACTCTTGTCACCTAAATTACATTTTTAATAGCATTAAATAGAACTTTTTGCAGGTTTTGTCCAGCTCTTACAATAACACGTAATACAACAACTAAAGCTTCTGTTTATGCCTTTTAAAAAAATAATCCAATAACATCACAGCAGTTCACTCATCGCTTTGATGATACATAATTCCCTCTCCTCAGCCTGCATGCACTCATTTGTTTCACTAAGTTTACAGTGAACTGTTGGGAAAGATGATCTGAACTGACAGCAATTCCACTGCACAAATTGACAATGCTGTACTTCAATGTGTAATACGTACATCTCTGAAAAGCATATGCAGAAGAAACACACACCGGTTCCTTTGGTTCAACACTCAGTAAATAGTGATATAAGCGTAAAGTAGCAATTTTGTTCTATTTACTGCACAAATACACAGAAACATTGGGACTGCATGATTATTGGTAGATATGGTAAAGAAACTGCTGGTTTTGCAGATCACGTGGCCCTATTTAGGTATAAAAGAGGTAACAAAGGGCAGATCTGAGCTCTTGAGCATGACTAGATTATCCATATGGCACTTACCACTTTGGTAGAAATATCTGGATGGCTACATTAATAGCAATAACAGCCATACTATTCTTTGTCACACCTCTCTTCAATACATAATGTTATACTAAAATACAGTCACTTTGTCACATTGCGTTTGCTTTTGTCTGAAATAGTCAAGCATCTAGCTGCCAGTAAAAAAAAAAAAAAAAAAAAAAGTCATTCTTTTAATCTCTGGGTACTTTTAGGGGTAACACTGTTTTACATTAGGTCCCAGTGTGGCAGTTTACATTTGACAGCGTATGTCAGTTATAAAAACACAAAAAAGAATCAGAAATTACAGAGTATATCAGTTAAGTTTTATATTTACTTCACCATAGTATTTAAATATGGCACTAATTCTACACTGGTTTTTTTTTATATCAATGATTGCCATCATTTATAATAAAAGAATCTTAATTTAAATGAAATTAAGGAAACTAGAACTTGATATGAACGTTAGGAAAAAAAACCCAAAATATTGCAAGAGTAGAAATATCTCCCAAGGGACGTAGTGAAAACTTCCATCTCTTGATTCCTTTAATATTAGGTTGGATGAGCCCTGAGAAACCATTATGGGGAGGGCAGGGGAATCCTGTAATAGACCATGGGAATGGATTGACATGATCTGTCTACATCAATCTTTTCTGCCTTTAATTGAGGTAATTCTGTTGTGATCCTGTAGACAAGATTACGGATGTAAGCATATTGTTGGTACAGCAATTAACACATAAATATTCAGCTCTGACATTTCTTATCAGCTAAGTATAAATTTCTGCCAGGCTGCTTCCCTGCAACATTTGGCAAATGAACCCATTTTGATCAGAAGGTAATTTATTGCACACTGGAGTTCAGTGTGTGATCACTGAAAATGACGGATGAACAATCAACAGTTTGGGGAAATAATAAAAAGAGCAACATATTTACACACACAGATGAAGATGACATCTCTAACACAAACATTTGCAAGCAGTTTTTTTATAATTACACAAATCACAAGGACTGATAAACCTAGGGGCCAATACCCTCAACGGCAGGAATACAGAAATAGACAGACAGCCTCCTAATCCCACAGGCAGCTCACTACTCCAGTAAACTGAGTTTCTAAAATACCAGGTAAGCATTCTTCTGCTAAGAGAGGTTTAGGTTACCTACAATGCAACCTAATGCAGATCTAAACTACCTCATTCTGGCAGTGGTAGCTATGCAGTTATAACAGCATGGACTGCAAAAGTAATGTAAGAAGATGAATAAATCCCTAGAGAACTGGCCCACGGTGGCTGCAGCTGATTTAACACCAGCTTTGACTGAAGCATAAACATATTTGTATAAGCCTAGCTTTTGAGATGTACTCATAAGCTAAGAACCTCAGCCTAGGCTAGATTTTCAGAGCGCCGCATCAACTAGAGGAAGCTGCCAGCGAGCAAGAGTTACCTCATAACTTTGAAAAAGAGTGCCAACAAACGAAAGTCCTGGTTATGCCAGGTTATGCCATTTGTTATGCTACCTTTGAGTCATTTGGCTTTTTTCTGCACAAAATATATTCCCATTTCTAACACAACTGCTTTTAGAGGCTAATTTTGCCCAGTGAGCACTCTGAGTGAAAAGCGTTGTGTTGCTGTTAAGCACACAGCAGTAGTTGATTCAAACTTATTTGCTGTGAGGAAACAATAAACTTGCATAAACGTTGCTACAGAGCTTTACAGTTCACAAATGCGCATAAGCTTTGAAGACAGACTCACTTATAAAACTACCAAGAAGACAACAGGCTGTTCAAGCAATGGTGTTCAGATAATGCAACTAACTGGTGCTGTGGCCTCATAATACACTTACCAGGAGACAAATGCACTTCCTATTGACCCTTGCTAAATCTTTAAACAAACATATTTGCAATCTTTTCCAGCCATTTTCAGAGAAACTTATTCCTTTTACTATTGCACCAACTAAAATGTGTACAACCAAAGGCAAAATATGTTCAGCAAGACCAAAGGAATAACAGTGCAGAAGATAGACAAGCCCAGAGCATGGCCCAGAAGCTATTAGTTAGCCTACAGGTTCAGAATGAACAATCTTGATTTATATGAACAGCCTAGAATTTAATAAAAGTAAGGCAAGTAGCAGCATTTTTTCTACATTTCAGCTTTTTAAATATCTAAGCAAAAAGTAGGCACCAAAGACCACTTAAAGGTTCCTCCACATTTGCCCCTATTAAGCTAAGAAAGAAAACCAAACAGTAAAACAATTGAGATGCATTAAGATACTAGGACATGAAATCACCAAAAATGTCTTTAGACACTGGAGAATCCTGCAGAGCGGACTCCCACTATCAGTATTTTATTTGATGGGAGTCTAAATCAAGACATAGGTCTCTAAAAAGCTGTAACCCAGACCCAACAGGCATTCAAGTCAAAAGAGCAAGGGCTTTTCTTTAATTCCAGTAAAACTAGCCTTGACTGTTACTGGAAAAAAGCCTATAAGCACAGTTGACTGGCAGAGTTGACTGGCGTATTCTTAGCAATGTAAGTAACACTAGAGGAGAAGAAGATAGGAATTTTCACTACCAGAAGGAGCAGGCCAAAACTGGGAGCACAGTTAAACATTTGAGAGGAGAAAGTTTTTTCCACTGATTTTTCCACTGTTGCTACCAACCCATATATCCCAATACCTCTCTCAGCAGCAGCCACTACCACTTTCACCAGGTCTAACACTGGCATAAAACCAAGCAGGCAGCCACCCTCCATTTTGCCCATGCCTAAAATTAGGGCTAGGTATAAGAATGAAAATACAGACAGAACTGCTATTTTAAGGAAATAAATAAGAAAGGGGGCAGGAGGAGGAATAAAGAAGAACAGCAAGGAGAAAATGGCCTTGAGACCTTAAGCTTTGCCTTTTGGAGTAATTAAGCAGTAAGTCTCAACTTCATTCTCAGGCCCCACTGGAGTCAGTATTTAACTTCCAGCTGAACCTAAAGAGAGCCAAGATTTCTGGTTCTCTCACAATTACTTACATACACCTTTTTCACACAAAATATAAACTTCCCCTTGACCATGGTGAAAACAATTGCCTTTGAAGACAAGCCTGTGAGTTTAGTATCAGAACAACGCAATATGACATAGGAAACTCCCGTTCACCGGGACTGATACACCAGCTCTGCCAGAAGAAAAATTCAATGGCTGCGTGCCTTCCCAATAGCCATTTAAAACAGGATTATGCATCACAGCAGCTGTGCAAACAGCCACAACACATCAGCAAATTCTTAGCACCTAAAAGACAGACAAGAATTCAGAGATAGCCCTCCTTCCACTTCAGCACATCATCATACAATTGCCTCTCCCAGGAGACAGAGCAGCCCAAGGCACTCAGAATTAAGAGAAAGGGAACTTTGATTAAAAGAATACACTGACACACACAGTAGCTACCTGAAAAACATAAAAACCATAAAGAAACACTGTACCTCAAACACTGCCTGGCACTTTGCTAAGTTACAGCTGCTACATGATTAAGTTGAAAGAGATTAACAGTCCTTTCAGGTGCTTACCTTCAGCGTGCTAACAGAGCTGATGATTGTCTGTCTCTCAAACTGAAGGAGGCAGAGAAATGCAAACAAGTTAAGCCTGAGAAGCAGGTGTAGACAATGCAAGGTCCCTATCAGACATGGCTAGAGAAGGCAAGTTCTCATTTTCAGTTGGTTTATGGTTAGCTGGTCACCCGCTGGGAGAGGGGGCTTTATTCTTTGCACCTGTGGGCTGAATATAACCCTCCTCACCCCACCCCACCCCACCCGCATTGTGTACCTTGGATGTGTGTCCTCACTGACTCGCAAGAGATGTGCTACGTTATTCACTCCTGTTTTTCTTTTCCTGATAATGATCTTGAGAGTATTTGTGGATTTGTCTTTCCAGGGCCCCTAGAGGAGAGTTTCTTGCAATTTAAATATATATTGCTTTTGTTTCTAACGATTGTTTGTGAGATACATGTTTTCTTCTGCAGCTTCTTTCTACATTATACTGCTCTGCTATCTAACCAATATTTCTAAACAGGGTGTGAGATGGTTTTTGCTTGCCTTATGCAAATTGCCCATTCCAACTTGAGCTGAAGACACCACTTGCCAAGGAAAGCAGTGCCATGAGGTCAGTGTTCTTACAGAGCACTGTAAAAAAGACAGACAAAACAAAGTCAAAGAAAAATCAAAGAACTGATGGTTATTCTTAGCAAGAGAACTTAAAAAGCTGACCAGACACAGCAGAATAAAACTGGGATCACATACTCGGGACTTGTTTTAGGTCCTCAAGCACCCACAAGAACTGCACAAATGTTTCTGAGGCTTCATGAAGAGTTAGTTGCTTCAATAAACGCTGTGAAAGAGAGTTGAGGCACAGATTTTATGGACCAAATCTCCATGGTTTTACACTGCTTGCAAGTAGAAAGTCCCCATGCTTGCAGGCAGTTAGTCACATTTTTATTTCATGTGAATACAGCCAAGGCCAGTGGGTTCAAAGGATGGTACACAGCACCTCTGCACAGTGACCGACATGCTCCTTTTCTGGGTGAAGTTGCAAAAGAACTGAGATTGAGATGTACACTCAGATTCTCCATAGTTTTATACCCCGGATAAACACTTACATCTCTGCAGAGAGGCTATAAAAATCTGCTGGACCAGTACAATTGTTTTACACAAACTCTGTGGAGAGGCAGGTGACTGTCTGTAGCACCTGGGAATAGGAAATTGGCCTGTTGCACACCTCAGCCAGGCATTTGTTGCTGCCCTGTGGTCGATCCAGGGTATTTTGCACTAGCACAAGCAGGTCCCTAACCTGGAGGACTGCATAAGACACCACTCCAAGGCAGGAGGACAACCAGCTGGCTGCCTCTTTCCCTGCATCCCCAAGGCGGCACTAAGGTACAGCAGCATACAATACCACCTCCTTGGCTTTGAAAGAGTCCCACTGCCTTTTCAGGGCAAAAATCTCCATTTACCATGCCTGCAGGAACTCAGCGGGACCCGCTGCAGTGCTGGAGAGCACAATGAACCAAACCAGCTCCCAGGCAGCTGCCTGTCACAGGTGTGACAAATGACTCAGCCTGGGATGCAGCAGCTGCTGCTGGTTTAGGCCACACGATTTCTCCCCCACTGTGCATCAGGGTCTGTGAGCCCTAAGTCCTGAACTCAGACGGAAATGCCTGCCCTTTATCATACTTTGCTTCTGTGAGCAGCAGCTGCTCTTATTTCCCAACTTATGCTTGAGTCCAGACTCGGTAAGGTTACCCATTTCTTGCCTGTTTGAGGGAAAGGCTCTGGTCTCCCTATTACTGCTGACCTCTGCGGACTGCAGCTCTGCAGGTGAGGTTCTACTGAGCTGGGAATCATTTTGCATCTTTTCAGCACAACTCTCAGGTTTCTAAAAAGTGCAGCCCATTGCTCATCTTTTCTCCTGTATGTCTAAAAGCATAATTCGCTTCTGTATCTCTCAGCTAAGATTTATGAATAAAACAGTGTTATGACTTCGTTGCACCTATGACTCATGTCAAAAGCCTTTTAAGTGGAGTGGCCTAATTAGCAGGTACCTGTACAGTTTCCTATGGCTCTCATTTAAAGGAACCTTTTAGATATTTTTTAAAAGTACAGTCTTGTTTCAATATCATCAAAGCAGCATCTTACTGTAGGGTTGAAACATAGCGGTTTTTCTTCCAAGACTGTTCTTCTGTCCTCCTTGAAACACGGTATCTTCTGCCTCCTCTAAAGGAAGCACTGCCATGCATTCCTCCTTAATGTGGATTTTGTCGTGCTGTTGAGTGTAACAGCTCTAAGAAAATCATGCAACTTCATGAAAAAGCTAGAACAACCATTTTTGTTGGAAAGACCAAGAGTTTAAATATGAGCTTTCAAGCAGCGTCCCCTCAGTCAGTGGGCAAAGCAGCCAGGCTAATCCTGATGCATAATTTACAACACCTGTGTCACACTACTGCTGCCCCAGAGCAGCAGGTTCTCAGGGACACTGCAGTGTGTACACAATATCCATGATGTGACATAAAGCAAAAAGTCCTTTCATTGGTCATTAAAATTATCAACATTCAAGCATTTTTTCTTCATATGTAGCACGTTTACTAATTCCTAGTGATTTTATACTTATTTAAGTCTGTCAGGATTTGGTTACTCTCTTCCTGCAAAAAAGCTGAGAAATCCCACTTTGATCAGGTCCAGTGGGCAGCACTAGAGACGAAAATCATACTTCCAAAGCAGTGAGTAGGCTACAATGCACACCCCTCCAAACTCTTGTTCTTGCACATTCACAAGGGATGCACTGGAGATGGTGTTCACCGTTCAGGTTAACTAGCTGCTAAAACACACCCAAAAAGCTGTCCCCAAAACAGTCCTCTCTCATGAACTGCAGCACCTATGCTCTCACTTGCTGGTCTTTCCATTCAGACAAATCCAGAAATCTCCATCCAGTCTTTACTCCTTAACTGCACATCTAGAGCTGAATCTCTTGGGGCTGGCAGAAACCCCCTGGACACATGACTTCTCAAATGTTTGAAACCTAACATCTCCTCAAGATGGCAAAAACAATTGAACATTTTTAGTACCAAGACACGTTCTTAAGAGAACCTCATTTGATACCAGATAGACTTTTTTATTATGAATATTTTCTGAATCCCTCAATTTGCTTTGATGTGAAGAGTTTCTATTCTGCCACTAAGACTCAGGAGTTTGCCCATAAATTACGCTAAAGCCACTATCTGTAACAAATGCTCAGATTTATCAGCAGCCATAACCTTCATCAGCCTCAACCTCTATGCTTTGTGAATCAGGGTATGTCCAAAGTGCGTTGGAGCCTGTAAGGTGAAGCTTTACGTTAGTTGGCGTAGGTGCACAGGGCAAGCTGTAAAATGCTCCCGAGAACCAAAGCAATCCCAGGCAGAATTCCTTGCAGGCACAGCCAGCTTTCCTGGTTATCTCCGTGGGACAGTATTTTGCAGTGCAGATGTACGGGCAGTTTCAGGCAAAAACGTTTCCATGTACTGGGCCCCAGCTTTGTCTATGTTCTGTTAGCTGCCGACTCCTCTATGCACGCTCTTTTTTTCTATAAAAACCCCCACTGCCCCTGGTGGGATGCTCCCCAGCTCTTATGTTAACTCCCCGCCTCTTCATCTGCTACTTCTCTGCACACTGCCGAGAGCTTTGATGACAGTATGCTTCTCTCTTTGCAGGTAGCATTGCTATAGTAAGTCAGTTACATGCAGAAAGTCACATCTCCACATGTTACTATCTCCATCCTTAGCACCTTAACGCAGATAAGATTTTCATTTTCCCACATAATGAATAGGAAGAGGAATGAGCTGAAATCTGTAATGTAGGAACTGCTACTGCCTGTCCTTTGCCACACGGACCAGAGGATTATCCAGTAATCTGCCCATACTTTTCCTATTAGTCTTTCACACACCACCAAAACTCAAGTCCTCCTAATTTTGAACCTCTATGCAAAGATCTGGGACATTCAGAGACATACAATTACAAATACAGTTGTCCCATCTTGACCTGACCAAAACTCCCTTGAAGGGCAAGCACTGGGCAGAACTGACCGCTCTCATCGGTCACACACCCCCGTTACAGCAGAGCCGTGCAGGGCAGGCTGCTTTGCACCAGTCTTCTGTACCCCAGCTGAACGTCACCCTTGCTAGCAGATGTGTTTGTACGGAATACCTTTTCAAAATTTAAAGTTACAGGTGTAGTGGATCCTGCCTATGGATGAGAAGAGTTGGGGAAGTATATGATCTTGTGGTCTTTAATAGCCCTATTTTTTATTAGTTACTCTGAGCTTTGAATTACTTATGTACCACCCAAAATAATTTAAATAATGTGCAGTTAAAAGTAAACTGCTTTAATCACTTTGAGAGAGTAACAAAAAAAAATTCCACATAAATGTATTTATTTTTGTTTCATGGGCCAACACTCAGCACATTTAAAATATTAAAGCCAAGTATGAACCTTTTGAAAAACATTATTCTTAAAGGATTATATTCTGTATTTATATTTATCAACCTTGAAAAATAAGACATGAGCCTGAGATTATTTCCTGTCTACCTACAAAATCCCACATTGTAGAAAAATTGTTAATTCACCTTTGTTCATGACATCCCTCCCCCCTTTTCAGTTATCCCCAGAACTCCCCAGGAGGGAAATAACACTTCAGTTCTGTCTTTTTAACTTGCCTGATTTACATAACTCTAATGATATTTAAGTGCCTTTGGCTGCACTTTCCTTTCCTTTCTCTGTTTTTTACTCCCAAACTCTCAGGGCAGATGAAGTAACAGTTGGCAGAGTCTTGCTCATTACAGCGTTGCCTGTGCTGTTCTCGAGTCACGCCACTGTGGTTGCAGCTGGCTGAGCGGTTCTTAAGTCCTCTCATGAATTCCAGTTTTCCTTTGGGAAGCCACTTCTGACTAAGCATCCTCCCCAAAGGAGGGAAAAGAGCTCCTCCTTGGAGTCGCACTGTTCTCCCAGGAGCAAGGGCTTGAGGAAAGCGGAGAGGTGTAGCAGATCAGGCCAGTTCTGGTTCAAGCCTGACCTCTCCCCTTGCATGACTGACAGGGACAGGTCCTGTGAGCCTTTCATCTGCACCGTCCATGCCAGGTATGAGAAGACACAGACATCACGCTGCCCAACAAGGCCAGGGAAGAGAAAAATTACAGCAAACCTTTTTAAAAAATAACAGGACTGAAGAGATGCAGAAGAGGACAGATTTGGATTTGGGGATTGAATTTATAGGTTAGGGATGGGCAGATTTGGAGTTGAAGAGTTCCTGCAGACAGGATGAGAGGAATCTCAGTAAATCTCCCGATCGCTTGCCCTTGTTCTTGTGGGGGACTTCAACTTCCCAGATATCTGCTGGAAATATAACACAGCAGAGAGGGAACAGTCCCAGAGGTTCCTGGAGTACATGGAAGGCAACTTCCTAACACAGCTGGTGAGGGAGCCAACTAGGGGAAGCGCCCTACTGGACCTACTGTTTGCTAACAGAGAAGGTCTTGTGGGGGGTGTAAAGGTTGGAGGTTGTCTTGGGCAGAGTGATCACTAAATGCTAGAGTTTTCAATTCTTGGAGAAGCAAGGTGGGGAGCCAGCAGAACGGCCACCTTGGACTTCCGAAGGGCAGACTTTAGCCTGTTTAGGAGCATGGTTGAGACTGTCCCTTGGGACAGAGTCTTGAAGGGCAAAGGTGCCCAGGAAGGCTGGTCATACTTCAGGCAGAAACTCTTAAAAGCACAGGAGAAGGCCATCTCCATGTCCCAAAAAACAAGCCAATGGGGAAGAAGACCAGCCTGGCTAAATAGAGAGCTTTGGCTGGACCTCAGGAACAAAAGGAAAGTTTACATTCTTTGGAAAAGGGGGTTGGCAACTTATGAGGAATACCAAGATGTAGTGAAGCTATGCAGGGGGAAAATTAGAAGGGCCAAAGCCCAAGCAGAACTCAGCTTGGCCACTGCGGTTCAAGATAATAAGAAGAGGTTCTTTCAGTATATCAATAGAAAAAGGAAGACTAGGGAAAATGTAGGCCCACTGATGAATGAGATTGGCACCCTAATGGTGGAAGACACAGAGAAGGCGGAGTTACTGAATGCTTTCTTTTCTTTGGTCTTCACTGCTAAATCTGTCCCTCGTGAATCCCAGACCCTGGAGGCAAGGGAGAAAGTCTGGAGAGAGGAATATTTTCCCTCAGTTGAGGAGGACTGGGTTAGAGACCACTTGGCCAAGCTGGACATCCATAAGTTCACGGGCCTTGATGGGATGCACCCATGAGTGCTGAGAGAGCTGGCAGATGTTATTGCTAGACCACGCTCCATCATCTTTGGAAGGTCATGGGGAACAGGAGAGGTGCCTGAGGACTGGAGGAAGGCCGACATCACTCCAATCTTCAAAAAGGGCAAGAAGGAGGACCCAGGGAACTACAGGCCGGTCAGTCTCACCTCTGCCCCTGGGAAGGTAATGGAGCCACTTGTTCTGGATCTCAACTCCAAACACGTTGAAGAACAGGAAGTTATTGGAAGTGGTCAACACGGATTTACCAAGGGTAAATCATGCTTGACCAATCTGACAGCCTGCTATGATGTTACAACTGGTTGGCTGGATGAGGGGAGAGCAGTAGATGTCATCTACCTTGACTTCAGCAAGGCTTTTGACACTGTCTCCCATAACATCCTCATTAGGAAGCTGAGGAAGTGTGGGCTAGATGAGGAGACAGCAAGGTGGATTGACAGCTGGCTGTGTGACTGAACTCAGAGGGTTGTGATTAATGGAGCAATGTCAAGTTGGAGGCCTGTAACCAGTGGTCTCCCCCAGGGGTCAATACTCAATCCAATCTTGTTCAATATAGTCATCAATGACCTGGATGAGGGGACAGAGTGTATCCTCAGCAAGTTCACTGATGATACCAAACTGGGAGGGGTGGCTGACACTCCAGAGGGCCGCGCTGCCCTCCAGCGTGACCTGGACAGGCTGGAGTGCTGGGCAGAGAAGGACCTAATGAAGTTCAACAAGAGCAAGTGTAGAGTCCTGCACCTGGGGAGGAAGAATGCTAGGCACCAATGTAGGTTAGGGGTGGACCTGCTGGAAAGCAGTTCTGAGGAGAAGGATCTGGGGGTCCTGGTAGATAGTAAATTATCCATGAGCCAGCAATGTGCCCTTGTTGCCAGGAAGGCCAATGGAATCCTGGGCTGCATAGGGGAGAGTGTGGCCAGTAGGTTGAGGGAGGTCATTCTCCCCCTCTGCTCAGCACTGGTGAGGCCACAACTGGAATACTGTGTCCAGTTCTGGGCTCCCCAGTTCAAGCGTGACTGGAGAGAGTCCAGCATAGGGCAACCAAGATGATTGGGGGATTGGAGCATCTGCCTTATGAAGAAAGGCTGAGAGAGCTAGGACTGTTTAGCCTGGAGAAGAGAAGGCTGAGGGGAGACCTTATTCTTGCTTATAAGTAGCTAAAGGGTGGGTTGAAGGAGGATGGAGCCAGACTCTTTTCAGTGGTTGCCAGTGACAGGACGAGGGGCAACGGGCACAAGTTGGAACATAGGAAGTTCCATTCAAACCTAAGAAAAAACGTCTATATGGTTAGGGTGACAGAGCACTGGAACAGGCTGCCCAGGGAGGTTGTGGAGTCCCCTTCCCTGGAGATTTTCAAGACCCACCTGGATGCAGTCCTGAGTAATGTGCTTTAGGCATTCCTGCATCAGCAGGGGATTTGGACTAGATGATCTCTAGAGGTCCCTTCCAACTCTGAAAATTCCGTGAAATACGCATGATCTTCAGCTATGCTAATCTCTCACACTCATTAAGGGTGAAGCATGGGGTGGCCAGCCCAAATGATGCCTTTTAGAGATGGACACATACGTCAATATTCACAGTCATCAGCTCATATTTGATCTTCCTTGCTATTCAGCTTTGCATTCTGTTCCTGTTTGGCACGCTATCTCTTTCCATTTTCTTTCAGTTTTCTTTTCTCTCTGTACACAAAGGAAATTGAAGTATGGGAAACAGCAGTAACTGTTTTTCTTCACTGCTTCCCTGATAGTCCATGTGGGGAAGGAAAAAGTCGAAACCAGTTCTCTCTGTCGCTCCCAATGTTGTGCCAGCAGTCACACATCTGCTACACAATTTCTGCTCTCTGTCTTTCTAAAAAAGGACTGGAGTCCTCACTGCACACACAGGCAGAAGACGTGGGTAATGACCCCTGCCTCACGAGCCCTTGTGATGGTTTCCAAATGAGCATGTGGACACTGCTGATTTTCAAACTGTTTAAAGTACCATGCAAAACACCCTCAAAAGTGCCTGAAAACTATCTTAATCCATGCTGTCTTCCTTTCCTTTTGGCTATGACAGCCACATGCCACCTTCTGCACTGATTCCTGGCACAGTGTTGAGAGCTTCTGCTGTCACCATGATAAAGCACAACTCTCTTCCCATGATGAAAATCCAAGCAAACTGCATCCAGGAATGCTAGAACTACTGAACTTTTTGCTTCACAGAGAAGAGGTGTAAGAAGTGCAAGCTTGCAGCAGTCCTTATCCAGGATTTTCTCAAAGAACAATACCACTAAAATAGAAAAGCTGTCAGAAACAGTTACGTTCCCATGATGATCCCCTATCACCACTCACTGTGTATACCTCATCTGTTGCTCTTACTAGCCCCCCTCCTTTTTTTCAACCTGGATTCACCAAGAAACATTTAGCATTTTGTCAAAAGCATACAATGTCCTTTGTGTTAAACCAAAAATAAAAATTCACTGTTCCACTGCTTTCAAACAACTCATAAAAATGCTACCTTCTAACAGAAAGTGACAGTTTTTCATGTAAAAACTAATCAAGATAAAGACTTAATATATTCCTTTTATGGGTCACAATATCATCTTCTAAAAATTTGTGAGGACTGGACTACTTCGTGTGATTACATTTAACCAATAAAATCATTTGAAAGGAACATCCACCTCTCTCAGAAATTTAACTGGAACAAGACCCTGCAGGGTATCCACTATATCACCTTTTTGGTCATTGTGAATTTACTGTTTGGTTTAGAATAGATCACTGTGGACACACAGGAGATTTTTCTCTTTTTCCATTTTAGAAGAAATCTGACACCAATGTACAGTTGGTACTAATAAAAGCAGAATAATCACGTAATCAACCCCATATTATGGTGTGACCTTGAAACCATGACAAAGGCACAGCTAAAACCATTACAGTCACACTGTGTGCTAGAGGAGGGAGTGCTCCATGGCACACAGAAAACAGGTTCCAAAGGATGTATCTACATCACCCAGCTTACGTATGGAGACTGTAAATCTCCCTACATGCCCACCAGCAGGGCATTACCTGTTGATCATCTCTTCCAATAATGAATAGATGCAACTCTTTAGTTTAATGACCTTTGTACTGCTGTATGTTCCTAGGTCAAGGTGAATCAGTAATCAAACCCTGCATTATGAAAAATGTTGTTTGTTTTGGTCTGTTTTTTCTGTTTGTTTCTTTCTTTAGAAAAATATGGTACACTTAATAGACAGCAACTGCATGCACATCCTTGGTTATTACTAGATCACTCACACTGTAATCTCCACAGCTTTTATTTTAAAATAGAAGTATTTTCGCCATTCCTGTCTCACAAATGAAACCCCTTCTTGTAACAGCAGATGGCAAGATGCTGCCTGGGTACAGACTCTACCAATCCCTGTAAATACAGGAGCAATTTTAATGTCCAGAAGACAACTAGGTTTAGGTGGAGCTTCCAATAGTATCTTGAATATAAATATCAAACTTTCTCCCTCCTCAGACTTCCTCACACCTTCTATTGAGAATTAATACAAGCCAGTTTCACACCTTTCGAGCAATCCTAAAGCCTCCAGAACCCCATTTGTTTTTCAAAACCATTGCACAGATTCCTCGGTGAAGCATGCTGTTAGTACCATATTGCCTGACCCCACACCGATCTCATTTTCTATCACAGCTAACTTAGCTCAGAGAAAATGGTTTCTGGCCTAAGAGAACATTTAAGCACCTGCCCCAAATGTACTTTTACCTCCTCAAGACAAAAAAGAAAGAGAAATACACTGACATTGTACAGACCCAGTAGTATATGCCTTCAAGTATAGTCTTATTACTTCTAAAAAAAAAAAAATCTTTATTATTGCAGGAACTGCCTAAATTCCATCACATTCTACTATAATACCCCTGTATTTTCATTTAAAGAGTTGATTCACCTTCATTTCCAATCCCCATTTTTAAGCAGCTGCAGTGGAACATAGCAGAAATGGATGCCCATCCTTAAGGATGGGGAGTGAAGTGACTTTAGTGAGAAAATCTTTAAAACCCTGTGGGATGAGTGTTACTGTAGAACTGGAAGATATAAAAATACTTCTAACAACTTCTATTTTGTAATTAGGGAGAAGGATTTTTTTCTTTTCCTTTATTTCATTTTCAGAGCAGTATTGTAATAAAAATCTTCCCTGTTGCTTTTGTTCCTGGAACTGCAGCATCACACAAGCCCAGCAGGACAAACTGTTCTTGTGAAAAACTGATTTTTCTCTCATCTCTGACAATCTAAGATGGAAGGATTAAGTGATGATCCTCTGATCTTTCTTTTCCGTTGTCTCCATGCATACACTTTGCTCTTGCTAGCTTGCTGACCAGTCTTCAAATATATTGCTTGAATGGTCCCATTCCATTAGGGAACTGACATATCTCACTTTAGAGTGTTATAAATATCAGTCCTTGAAAGCATTTAACCAATGACAATCTAACATTAGCTCACAATGGGATTTAAAGACATTATGGTTCATTAATTTATGCTTTAATGCTGGCTTCATCCAATCTGTTGTCCTTTCTCATTACAAACGGCAAAACAACAAGCTATAAAGTCCACAGTATCCTGCATAAAATGCTGCATAAGGGCTTCATTTATTTATTTACCAGTATGATTTAAACATACAAATCCTGTCCCTGTTTTGCAAGTCAGTTGTCAAAGAATAACTGCTGGACTTCTGGCAGATACTGTTCTTGCTTCACTTTTCCACTTCTTCCTGCACAGGCAATTTACATATTATATTTTCCTCTCCTATAAAACCTCAGTAAAATATAAGAAACATAACACAGATTTCAATCAAACTGAATTGAATAAATGGAATAATATTACTTAAACGTTTTGAAAGACAATATTCCTGAGAAGGAAGATAGGTTAGCAGTTATAACCGATTTAAGAAATGCAGACAGAATGATGTTCAGTTCTGTCATAACCCTAGTTCTTTGCAAAATTAGATCAATGTAATTGAGTTTTCATTGTTCAAAGAAAACAGAAGGAACAAAAATATGTCAAAATGTTTTGTTTGGAAATTGGAATAAAACATTTCACGTCTTCATTCTGTGATCTGAACTTTACAGTATGCCTCCTGGCAAGCAGGAAAGCGGCTGTGCTGAAAAGGTCCTGGGAGCCTTGGTGGACACCATGCTTAACATGCATGCCCTGGCAGCAAAGAAAGCCAACAGCATCCTGGGCTATGTTAACAGCAGCACAGACGGCACTTCAAGGGAAGTGATTATCTGCCTCTGCTATGCATGTTAGACCACATCTACAGTACCGCGTCCCGTTTTAGTTTGCCAGGAAAGATGAGCAAGTTCAGCAAAGGGCCACCAAGATGGTTGGGGGGCTACTCGTCCTGTGAGGAGAAACTGAGGGAGATGGGACTGTTCAGCTGGAGAATAGATGGCTTCAGGGGACCTAGCAGCAGCCTGCCTGCACCTATAGGAGGCTATGGGAAAGTTAGCCAGGCTCTTCACAGTGCTGCATGCTGGGACGACAATGGGCATAAGCTGGAACAAGAGAAGTTCAGACTGGATATAGGAGAAACCTTTCTCCACAAGGGCAGTCAAGCAGCAGAACAGGCTGCGCTGCCTCCATCCTTTGAGGTTTTCAACACTCAGCTGAGCATCCTGGTCCAACTCCATAGCTGATCCTGACCTGAGAAACAGGTTGGACTAGAGACCTCCCGTGCTCCCTTCCAATCTGAATTGTCCTGTCATACTATGATCATAACTGCCTTCTGTTCCCAAATCCTATTACATACATTGCACTAATTAGACTCTGGGGAAGCAAGGCTTGGCACTAAGAATAAATTCCTCTTATAAATCGGTAAGATACTATGGTGTTCCATGACCAGAAAAAGGATGGATCTATCCTTAACTACAAAGTGTCCTTTTTTCTCTTAATTTGTTCATTAGGTTTTGCATATATTTGCTGTATTAAAGCTTTGGGGATCACAACTCTCTACTTTTTCCAATTTTGCAGTGTTTGAATTCTGAGGTTAATATTCTTATATTATATAAGGTAACAAGGAATGCCAGAGATTACTCTATGGCCTGACTCCAACCCCATGCCAGCTAAGATATTTGTATGTTAATATAAGCATTAGCAATGACAGCCATAGGCTCAGAGACAGAACATGACCCCCCAAATTAAGATGCTTACTTTTTTTAACCTGGTATTACAGCACAAAACAAAAAAATTCGGTGTTATTTATAAATATATTTTAAATCTATTTTTTATTTAAATAAGACCCTAAATTAATGTAAATCACTCCTGACAAAACTAAATAAAGATAACATTTTGATTGGAGGAATGAGTTTATTCAGCAAGATTTAGATGTGAAAAGAAATACGAATGGTAATGTGGAACATTAGTGTAACTCTGTACCACTCATGAAGTGTCAACTCTGCTCAAATGTTAAGTTGCTCCACAAGAGATCAATAATATGCACTGCTTAATGGAAATGCTTTTTTCTAATTAAAAGAAGCAGAATATGTTTGTGGGCAACTTGGGGCAATTTCTTAGGTCTGTCAGTACCTTAGCAAGAATGGATTCTAATACAGGTTTCATTGCCTTTATTACTGTTTTTCTTGCTGTTTATTGTCTACTGTTCTGATTGAAATACACAGGTGTAATGAATAATTTATAGCATTACACATTTACTCTTCCAGCAAATGCAAATCATAACTGTGTCTATATCAGTGATAAAATGGGTAAGCTGATACACTAAAAAGAGATATATAGCAAATGCTTATAGAGCTTCACCAAAAGTACCAGCCAGCCATCCTTCATAACTGTCCTGTAGTGCTCATCACAGGACACTAATGCTTTAAGAGCCACAGAGCTATTCAGATCCATCACTGTAGATGCTGTGACCAAGCCAATCTCCTTTAAAGTCTATGAACATAGCAAAGGTGAGACTGTTAAAGGGGATTATTATTTTTTTTTTTTAGTGAAGGCCTGCCTGTACTGAGAAGTCTGAGAAGAGACTGCAACTAAGGTCCTAAGTAACAGGCTATCTTCCCTTCCCCCTTCACAGCTATACAACATATGGAATTGTTTCTTTGTGGATGACTCTGAAGGCTGTTTTGTATGAGAAAGAGCACAGAAGAACAAGAAGGAAAAAAAAATGTTCTTTGTTTGCTAGAATATATAAGATCCCCAAAGGCAGACAGGCATGAAAAACATGAAAAAAACAGTCATCGAGAAGCAGAGTCAGGTCTCTAGTGATCCAACATTGACAGTCTTCCCAATAGCTTGATAAGACAACCAATATACACTGTAGTCTACAATAACAGGATAACACATTATCATACATTGTTAATTTGATAAGTGCTGTCCCTCTATTTAGGAACCATTTTAATCAACCCTTCTCAATGTCTCCTGGGTTTATAACATTCTCAAGTGTTCAGCGCAAGCCAGGGTCCAAACACATTTTTCACAATGCTCTTCCACAAGCTTCACATTAAACTGCCTCCCTGTTAGAATGGGGCTGAAAGTTCTTGACAACCTGACAGCCCCATAAACCTTTTTAGTATCCTAGGAATGACGTTAACTTTTATATGGAAATTAGGTTAAGGTAGGTTAGGGCCATCATGATGCCCATCTTGATAGTCCTTGCAGGAGTGAAACTGTACTTAACTTTTCCTGCTTCCACAGATAATATTTTTTCTGTCTCCTAGCCTTCTTACACCAAATTCCTTCAGATTCTAAAAACTTCTGGATGTCATGCACACTCCAAATCTGTCACAACAGTTACTGATCCAGTTACTAGCGTTAGATCTTCATGAATATACAACTTCAGTATTCGTCTCCCATCAGACACTAGAAGACTAATGTGGGGTTTTTTAGAGAGAAGTATTTTTTTAACTTGAAATTAATTACTGATTAAACAGTAGATAGGAAAATGCTCTGGTAAATTGATCATTTTTAATCAGATGCAGGTTAGAGAAATACGGATTATTCAACTTAGTTGATGTTTACATTGAAAATAAAATGCAAGGTTTGTTACATGTCTACAGTCAAAAAGGTTTATCACTGAAAAAACATTGCTACTTGCAATATTAACAGGGCTTGTTCAATGAATATTTTATTAATTCCTCCCTGCAAAAGACAATCCAGACTACTGGAAATAGGAAATTAAAGCTTATTTACTTTATCTTGCTGACTCAGATCTGATTAGTTTGGTACCGATTCAGGCATTACTACCAATCTAATTTTCTGCACATAAAACTTCAACAAAAAAGAAAGACTTTCTCATTCATTTTTAAAAACATCAAAGAATTAATACTTTGCATTTTTATAGTACCATCTATTCAAGAAATACTTAGTGTTGGCAAAGACAAATATATTAAATCTCATATTTTCTCTGTGGGTTAGGTATCATGCAAGGAGGAATACTAAAGAAAATTCACGGGCTTGTTGAAGGTTATTTAAGGTGTCTGTAGCAGAGTAAGGAACAGCACTCACACATTCTGATTCCCCACCCTGTGCTTTTCCTACCAGGTCATCCTGACTGAAATTTTGTTATCTCTGCTTCTGTGCAATCTGGAAAACATTCAACACAGAAATTCTCTGCTTCACAGAAAGAAGGAGAAATAATAAGACAGATACTCGGACGTTCCAGTAGAAAAGTCAGCACGGTCTAGCCATCTGCTTCCATCCTCCCAACTGCTATGACAGAGCAGCAAGGTCTACAACCTTTCTGCTGGCTTCTCATAAAGAGAAGTTCAGATTGCCCCTGCTCTCAAATGAAGTGAATTAGTGACCACATATTCCCTAACATCCCATACATTACTTGAATGAATGATTACATGAGAAAAACGTAGTGACTCGTTTATGATGTTATTTAAGTGACTGGAGAATCAAAAATAAAAAAAGAAAAAAAAATTCAGAGGACAAAGTAAACAGTGAATAAAGGGAGTATGAAGAGGATTTACGAGCTCAAGTTTCTTTTCATCTGGGATTCCTACACAAGCAAAACTGACTTAAATGCTCTTAGATCCATTTTTGTTAACAAACATACATGCAAGATGCAATAGAGTTAAAGATAACAATTATTTTCCAACCTTGGGATCATGCTCATAGTGACTTGCTATCCACACAGTAGTCCATGATTTCTTCGCTCCCCCCTGGGATGGAACATTAGGCTTGAAATGCCCAGTAACACTTTCAGGACTATTACACTTCTGAAGCCATTTTTACAAGAGGAAATGTGAATAATCTGCCACCCAGGACAACTGGGTACCACAACAAAACCCAGAGCTGCATGGTCAGGTGCAGATGAAAATCTTGAAGCAGATGCCTTAAGGAACACACAGAAGAAAGTTAATTCAAAAGCAAGGCTACTGATTTTTATGCTGCATTTATACATCTGGGAAAATAAACAATGTGATAGCAAAGTATTTGCTCTTATTAAAATTCTTCCTTAAAGTAAACTGCAGAAACCGCTAAAAAGATACTGCATTCATGCAACAAATAAAACAAGAAAATCTGCAAGCTCTTCTGCTTCGGAGAAAAAAGTTCACACAAGGCAGACAGAGGAGAAAAAGAGACAGGAAATAAAAAAGATGGTGGGGAAAGGAAAGGGACTGACTGAAAAGGCATTAAAAGAGGAAAAAAGTGAAAGTAATTTGAGAAAAGAACCTCAAAGAAGAGGAATAGTAACATTTGGAATTAACCTTATCCACAGATAATTTGTCTCAGGGGAAGCAGCTCAGTGAGGACGCTCAATGAACGGCTGGGAGCTGCTCTAGTTTTAGAGAGCAGGAGGAATAGGAGCAAGGAGAATCATTCAAACTTTTTGATCCTCAAGGGCAGGCCTGAGTCAAGATTTTAACCACCTTTTGAGTCCCAAATAGAATATCTCAAAACTTTCTGCTAGAAAGTACTAATATGTAGAGCTCCCTAGACTTTTTAATTTAAAATTAAGCTACAGCAATTACCATTCCATTTCCCTCTTATGAGTTAGAGTAACAATTATGAATTACCAGGTTGAATATGATTTACTCAACCGCTATTATCAATGAGGATATCAATTTCATAACCACATAGGAAACAACACTACTTTCAAAAACCAATTACCAATTTATATGTATAAAAATGAAATAAAAATATGAAAACATCAGAATAAATATACAAATATTAATTAATATTTCTGGAACATTGGATGATTGCCTTTTTGTTGGGATTCAGAAAGATTCTAGATGTCAGCCTGTCCCTCCTGATTGCCCACTTTTTAAATAATGATTTTTGTATAAACTGTGAATATGGAACTCCCCTAATTTGTTTGGTAATGAAATCTGATGACTGCACCATAGAGCTGCATGAGATTTTCTAGACTATCAGCTCATGTAGTATCTTGAACAAATGCAGGTATGCAGTTTGTCTCTCTCTCTTACATGTTCTTAAACGCACAAAGAGGGTTTGCTTACTTCCTTCAACAGATTTAACTAGGATCTTCACACTAATATTAGTGGGAAACTTTGACACAAAGTAATGGTCTGATAATCAAAGGCAAAAAGGGAAAAAAATGAAGTATCCATGAAGTATGCTTCCTGAAATATTTGGGAATTAGTCCATATATGCTGATTAGTGAATCTTTGTACACCACTTATGAGAAAAATAGGGTCATAGAGAGGTTCAATAACTTGCCTGTGCTTCCATAAACACTCATCTTCAAAGTGGGTCTGCCTGTCTCTGGGTCCTCAGGTGTATCAGCTGTGAGGCATCTAATCTCTTGTATACTTTTAATCATCTAAATATAATTAAAGCTGAAAAACTTTATCAAAATCAGCATTTGTTAAGGAAACAACAATGCCAGGGAGGAAAACTGCGTATCTTCAAGTTGATTCAAATGTTCTGTGTATGCAGGTCATTGGTTGACCTGTAGAAGACACTGACAGCAATTTAATATATATGACGGATACTAAATGTTATAAATACGGTCTTTCTGGAATCTTTGATACAGCCCATGCATCAAATTGAGTTAGTTCTTGTCATAAGTGCTGAAAGAAGTCAATTCAATGCTATTATGAAACATGCAAATGGGACTATTATCAAGGCTGGAAGTCAAGGTAAGTTTCATCTCTGGTAGCAAATGGTTTCTGTACAGCTTTGAATTTATTCATTGATTCATTCATTATCAGATATTATTCTCTGATAAGCTAAGAATACACAGCTAAAGTCAGAGGCATTGTTAATCCATACATGTGGATAGTGTCCTTATTTATGTTGCTTACTTGATAGAAGTAGGCAATGAAAATTCAGAATGATTACACATAAAACATTTTTTTCACTTTTTCCACTTCTGTCATACAATATTACATAGTATGTTACTAATAAAACTAGTCACAGTTAATACTAATCTCATTCTACGTTCACTGTTCTCAAAGCTTTTTACAGATGTGACCATTTGGTAATGTATAAGCGGCAAACACATTTAGTTGACCTGCTCAGTGGAATAAAGGGCAAACACTGAGCAGGTCAAGGCAGTAGAGATGACTATGTGATAAGCTATGTAGGATATTAGACATTCTTTTAATAGATGTGGGTGCTGTGGGGGTGCCTGCGTGGCCCACCCCTGGCAAATGGCCTGGATGACGACACCTGTTAAAAGATGAATGTAAATTGGGGTGGGGGTGTGTGTGGGGCTATGTATCAAATACACAAAACTGTCTGGAGGCCAGATAGTTTTAGTCTTATAACAGTCTTCAGCATGACCACCGAAGCTGGTCATGTTAGAGAGGGAGACAAACATCAACCAGATTAAATGGTAACTGAGGAATTACAAAGAGACTCTTGAAACAAAGGAGGAATCAGCCTGAAAAGAAGTATAAAAGCAGCACAAAAATTTGTAGCAAACGAAACACACACTGGAGTGAAAACAGCAGCAGTCAAACCTTGTCCGTTACTGCTAGAAATCGCCCTGCCGGCACCACAGCCTCTGCCTGTGCCTTGCCAGAGGTGCCTCCAGGTGCCACGGGGAGCCTGCACGCAGCTCACGGGCTGTCAGTACGGGGTGCAACAAGGAGGCGCCCACACCTGGGGTGTGCGTACATGAACTCGTGGGGTGTTTTCTCACCAGCATGTGCATCAGTGGACTGTAGCAAGTGGCAGGGGTCCACACAGAGGCAGAGCACCCACATCTGCCACAGGAGGGGTGAGAACGTAGAGGAACCCACGTGCCCCAAAGAGGGACATGTGCCTGGAACCCACGCAGCCATTTTCATGGATGGGCAGAGGGCATTAGAAGTTTTAGGGTTAGCTAAAGAAGGGTATTTAGGCATTTGCAGATGTTCGTTAACATTTTTTAACTGCCTGATATTGTGCTGTATTGCTGATATAGCTCCTGAGTGTGTAGTTCAATAATTGCCTTTTAACTACATGTCATTAGTAAATCAACCAACCACTTTCATCCTGTTTGGTTTAAACTATTTGAAAGGAGCAGTTCTTCCCTTTAACACACACATATAATATCATGTCCCTGTGGCATTGTGTCCCTTTGAAACTCATTTTATGCTGAAGACAGGAACAGCTTTTTCACTGAATGTTCTGTTTCACTAGAATGTTTCTAGTAATTTTTTTTACAATGTATGAAATAAAACAATGATGGAAAAGCTAAACCATGCATGTGGAAGTTTATGACATAATAATTTGATGAAAAGATAAATTAAAACAAAGGCTTGATGACAACATTTTGGCATAAGTGTAATTCTTATGTAAAAAAATCATCAAAAGGAAGGAAAACTTCAAAAGGCTTTCATTCACCAGAGTGCATTTGGCTTGAAGTACTTCACACTTTGACTTCAGTGAACAAAATTGCAGTAACTTGGTTTGGCCACTGGTGGTTTTATGATATGACTGAGGCAATCAAATTTAGCATTACTGATACAAGGAACCATGTCTCCCTCATTCTCAGTCATGTCCTTCTTTCTCGCCCACTTGCCAGCACTGATCATCTGTTCCCCTATTCATAAAATAGATATATTCTGAAGAAGAAATCTGAACTCTGAGTTTTTTCTAATGGTCTTAAATCCCTGAAGCAGCTCATTGTGGGATACTGAGAGACTCAGTAAAGAGCCTGAATGTTCCTCAAGAGGCTTGCAGGAACTAATCTAGCTCTACCTCCAATTCTTAATTCTCTCTATTTCCTAAAGTTTGGAAAACTTACTCAGTCCATCCCTATCTCAAACGTAGCAGCTGAAATAATGTTTTCGTTGTTTCAACATATCTGGGCAGACTGCAGAGACTTCCTAAAGGATGATTTTGTTAAGGCTGAGTTTCAGATTAAACTTAACTGCAATTGTATATATAAAGAGTTTAATGAATTGACAAAAAATGTATTAAAATGTGTTAGTATAATTTAAACAGTAAATTCCAACTTACAATAATTGGATCAGAACTTGGGGACATTTAAGGGAAAATATATGACTTGCTTAAATTAACATTGCTTCCAATGATAACTCCTAAATTAAACCTTCACCCTGTAGTTTTCATTTTGTGTCTCCTTCTTTGCATTTCAGAAGATGACAATCTTATTCCATAGATGCATCTGACCTGTTCTCTCTCCTAGGTCCATGATAGATAGCCACATGTGGAACAGAGACTTTGAATGTCTTTCTCTGGTACATGGCCAACACTTCACAGGCATATGAAGAGCTCACTACGAAATGGAAATTTCACCTGTGCAGAGTCAGAGGTTTTTTAGCACTCATCATAGGACTGTGCAACCACCTCCTAAGGAACAGAAGACATCACAGAATTGCTGTTTTCTGCTCAAACTGTGAGGCATAAATCTGTAGCCTTCCTTCCCTCAGGAAAACACACTACAGGATGCACATTTAAAGAAACAGGTCAGCTTTCCCCCTACATGTCCTATGAGAACAGAAACAAATCACATGCATGATTTCCACCTCCCCCAGAAGAGAGAACCATTTGTGCCTGACATTCCTGTTACCTAGCTTAGAGAGAAGGAATATTAGCTTTGACTGGAGTATCAACACCGTGTCTATAGCAGAATAGGTTACCATCCCTGCAAATTTTAACTCTGGTCAAGGAAACATGCATGGAATGACTCGCCATGCTTTCAGGAAGTCACAGTGCTGCAGAAAATAAATCTCAACAGAGTTAACTCAGTGAGTAAGTCTCACACTAACCCGACATTTAGGGCTCAATTTCACCCTCATGAACAATTTTCACTCATCTGATTAAAGGTGTATCTGGTTTTAGCTGCTCTTAAGCTGCATTTAAAAAGCATTTTAGGTTTAGTCAGTTAATTGATAACATAGAGGATTTTTCTCAGTTAAGGGACCTATTCATAAAAAATCTGGTATATAACAAAGCCTGAATTAATTTGTCTTTATGGAAGGCTATACCTTTAAATTTGACCTTTAATCAAAGGATATAAAAATATCTTACAAGAGCAGCTGAGAATTATTATCTACTGCCAACATTTGGAGAAGCTAAGGTGTGGAGATTGTAATGATTTTTTCAGTGTCATGTTTCAAGTCAGTGGAAAAGCAGAGACTAAACAATGGTGTTCTGAAGTTCAGGAGCCTTATATCAGCTATTGTATTATACTGCTCCTTTGTTCTCTGTGTGGTCTGCACCTTAGAGCAAAATAAGGAATAATGTATACGGTCACCTTGCTGTGGTCTAACAGGCTACCACAACTCAACTGAACCACACTGTGCGTATTTACCCTCATTTTGCTCTCAATAAGAGGAAATCTTATTCAGCTTAAGGTTCCTTCATTGCTGACTAAACTAAGTCAAATTTGATTTATGTTTGCCATGGGCTGAGTGAACTCATAAACAATACTGCAAGTCAGGCACTATGCAGTAACTTGGTAAACCACAATAACTTGATTACTAGGATAAACCCGTATTTTGATAAGGTAAATCTGACTTTGCTCAAGACCTAAAAAACCTCACCAAACTGCTGCCATTATTTATATTGACTGATTACTGACATATCACTATTTTGATCACTGATCTGTTATCTTTCCAATGTATGTATAATAGGCATATAAACTGTACATATTATATGTACATAATGTACATACAAATATAATGTACCCATCACCATATCATTGGAATTGGTAGTCCCAGACTTTTTATGCCCCTGCATCTTGCAGCCTTACAGAACACGGAGACATTCCTGCAGAGGATAAGTATCAAGAGGGGCATACAACACAAAAATTTGAATCTTCAAAATATTTATGTAGCAAACAAGGCACGAAAGTAGATTTTAACTCTTCCCCTCCTGCCTCTCTAATTCACTCCATCTCACCTTCCGGAACCTGTTTTACTTTTTTGTACTGAAGGATATCAAGAGCTATTTTCTAACTGGTCCATTCCATCTGTAATAAAAAATGCCTGTTACCCATGCTGTCAAGACTGTAGAGGACTCTCCACAGGGAAGCAGTAGAAATCCTGTTTCCTGGGCTACAGACTGGACAAGGAACTAGAACACATATTACAGTGGCTCCAGAAGATAGACTGAATAGGATGCAGGACTCTCTGTCCTCCTATTTACGACAGGATGAGTTGGATTATTTCAGTTACATGATGCTTTCTATGAGCAAACACAAACACAAAACAGATGTAAAAACACATTTCTCTTTGTGCAATAACAGCAGGGGGAGGATAGTCCCAGAGTCTGCAAGGTAGGGCACTCATTTAATGTCGGCTCACACTTCCTGATCATACTCATGCTTACTTCATATCACCTCATCCAGTGTTTCTCTTATCCTATTTTTTTGCTTGGAAGCATAAAGAGTGAATATTTTAATGTGCTAATCTTCCAGAGACAAGCTGCAGACTAAATAGTTTCCCATCACTATAATTAATGGATACCATAGTCTGGAGTTCCCAACAGTCACAGTTTCTATTTATTGGGAAACCTTTAACTCTCAGCGAGGAGGATCATTATCTGATACTCTACAAGCGAAGTGTCTGATGAGAAGAGCATGATTAATCAGAAAGTATTCTGAACAGCTAGGCTCTTGGTGACAGGCCCATAATCAAAGAGGCAATAAGAATGCATACTAGAGCAATTTTCTGATTAACATATACGTGATTCTGGCCACTGCTGCACGCGAAGCAAAGTATTGAGGACAAGCAGACAAAAACTGAACAAAATTTCTTATTTCCATAATTTTTCAAACGAAACCTGAACTGAGCAGGAATAAAGCTGCAATCACCTTCTGCCTTTAGCCTATGAGAACAGTAGATACACAACCTTCTAAGTAATAAATTTCTTTTTCCTAATTCCAAAACTACTGACACTCCTTATTCATACCCTCATAGCCTAGAATATATCACGTAGTAAGATTTCAAAAGAAGTTTTATAGTTGCAAGAAAAGCTGGGCTTGGCATGGTAACCAGGCATTGATTAGCGTCAGCCTGCCAAAAGGGTCTGCAAAGATCTTGCCAAATGACAAAAAATACATCTTCTCACTGTGCTATGATTTTTCTGTTACCTGTTTTCCTTGTTCATTTTCATCAATTCATTAGGACGGCAGTTTGTCTTGCTGTCTTCCAGGCAGCCTAACTGAGAATCACAACAGTGTAGTGATTATATTAACCTGTCAGAGACACCTAGAAGATCTTCAGAAGGTAAACATTACTGGTATGCTCACATCCAAAGGCCTCTCTCATAAAGAGAAGAAACCAGGTAAAAGACCAAACCCCAGAAGTTTTGACTTTTTTGGATCATTGAACTCCTGTGTTCCTCATCATCCCTAACACACTTGCTACAATATTGCAGCAAGGAAGTAAAAATACAAGATTAAGTTTACCGAAATATCTGAAGCTATGAAAGAACCATTGCAAAGTTAAGATAGGGTATCAATTTTTACAGTTTCACAGTAAATAAAATACGCTTTAACCCTTTTTCACTGGCAGATAAGCTACTTTAGGATGTAAGAACATGCACACAAGTAGTTTGCTGTGAAGTAGCGTCCTGCAAGTTTGCACCTTATGTGACACCACAGTAACTTTTTTGTATGCCATATCCTAAGAAGGGGAACCATGGATATAACTATTACAGGTGCTTTCATGCTTGAATTAGTAGGTTTGTGCCTACAGGCAAAAGCATCTTGAAAATTACTTGAGACAGATTCTCCATTGCTGTAACCCTTGTACAGCCCTTCACACTGGCAGAGAGTGGGTATAAAATACAATATAAAATACAATTTTCAGCCACTTTGTCTTCATCTAGCACAAATGTAAATGACTGCAAAGGTGCAGAGCAATGGAGAATCTGGCACTTTATAAATATTAATTAGCAAAGAATTACACTGCCCCTTTGTGGTGCAAAGCATTATCATTCCCACTTTATAAATGGTGCCACAGTCACCGAACAAGGTTAATTTACTAGTTCACAATAGCACAAGACAACAACAGAGCCAGGAATAGAAGAGGCACCTCACAGCTACTTGTTAATCCTGTGAGCCTCAGTTCCACTTTTTTGTGTCTGCCTCTCTTACTGTGTCTGTTCCCCAAAACAGCTAAAATGACATCATATTGCTGTCTCTTTACCTGGGGGAAATACGTGAAGATTCCCTGCAGCAAAGAGCTGTCAGTGTCACAGCACAATCAGCCAGGGATGGTTTCCCCTGGGACAAGAGGCGCGACAGCCAACAAGCAAAACTAGCAGCTCTGAGGGGGTTTTTGTTGACAAAAGGTTGGTTTAAAAATAAGTATTGTCATGTTAATTGTGGTATTTCCATTGGCTCTCTGACATTAAAAGACTTAAGAACACAGCCTGCACAATCTAATGACTGAGATATATTATAAATTGTAGACAAATCTCAAAAGATTCAAAGGGCTGATGGTGTACCTAGAAACCCTGATATTTTCATGAATCTTGGATTTTTGCGACTGGCAATGCACAGCAAGCTCTCTGATCTCTGGCCAGAAATACTTGGGGTGGGGGGAAATATATAAAAATAAAAACAACCACTCAGAAAAAAAGGCATTCTCTCAGTATTTGACAATACCTGTCACATCAAGGCATTTATCTATAAAAGGGACACTGAAAATGAAAGTTTTAGGAACAAAATATAACTACACAACTATTCTTTAATCTCCTCCAAAGACCAAATCATATTCCTACTTTAGAGATGGGTTGTGTCATTTTTTTCTTCATTTGAGTAGACTGAAAATCATCCTACTAGAATTCCATCATCAGAAGTCTCTGCTAATTTGAAAAGCACAACTACAGGACATTGGTGGTTCCAGAATTTGTTCAGCAAAGTTCATAGTTACACTTCTGTATTACAAGATAGTTCATGCTACCTAATTTCATCCTGATGCAGAAACCTGAAAGTTCAGATGAAAGGATACCACAACCTACCAACAAGTACAGGAGTTAGTTCAATACTTCTGGAATACGCAAGAGGACACTATTCTGAACGCAACTTATTGCTGAAGAGAACTGTCTTCTCTTCAGACCTTGGGCGAGCAGATCTTCTGATAACTTCGAAATGGCCAAAATTCAATGATTTGGGGACCTCTCAAAATATCCAGTTGTCCATACCTAGCATGAACTGCTACAGAAGCCAAGAACAGCATGAGTAGCAGGCGCTTACTTTCTCATCTCTTCAGGTGGTAATGAAAGTATCAGCGTGGGGGTCTACAAGTACTTCCCCTATTCCTGCCGCAAACAGAAAAGATAGCTAAATCTAACACTACTCAGTAGCAAAGTATTCAGGGGAAGAAAGAAAATCAAATAAAAAGCAACAGTATCTATATCCTACCAGCAGTTATCTAAAAGAAAATTCTTACAGAAATTTGCACAAAATGATAAAGTGACATATTTGAACATTCATTTGCATTACAGAATCACAGAATCACAGGGGTTGGAAGGGACCTCTGGAGATCATCTAGTCCAACCCCCCTGCCAGAGCAGGCTCACCTACAGCAAGTGTACCTAACCACTACAAGTATAAAATTAAATATATTAATACCAAACTGTTTCTCTTCATATATGATTGCTTCTGCTCCACTTAGATTTGAGTGATAAACCATACCCAGCATGAAGAAAATCTGAAGCAAACTGAGGTGAAGCAAAACTGATGTGGATTGAAAACTGACTGAATGGCAGGGCTCAGAGAGTGGTGATCAAAGTCTAGTTTGAGGCCAGTAACTAGCAGTGTACCCCAGTGGTCAATACTGGGTCCAAAACTGTTGAACGTCTTCATTAATGACCTGGATGATGGGGTGGAGTGCACCCTCAGCAAGTTCACTGATGACACAAAACTGGGAGGAGTGGCTGATAACACAGAGGATTGTGCTGCTATGCAGAGGGACCTCTTACAGGCTGGAGAAATGGGCTGACAGGAACCTCATGGAGTTCAACTGAAGGAAGTGCCAAGTCCCACACCTGGGGAGGAACAACCCCAGGCACCAGTACATCCTGCGGGCCACCGCACTGGAAAACAGCTTTGCAGAAAAGGACCTGGTGGTCCTGGTGGATACCAAGTTGAACATGAACCAGCAATATGGCCTTGCAGCAAAGGTGGCTAATGGTGTCTTGGGCTGCATTAGACAAAGCATTGCCAGCAGGTCAAGGGAGGTGATCCTTCTCTTCTACTTGGCACTGGTGAGGCCACACCTGGAGTACTGTGTCCAGTTCTGGGCTCTGCAGTACAAGAGAGACATGAACATACTGGAGAGAGTCCAAAGAAGGACCAGAAGATGATTAAGGAATTGGATCATCTCTCCTATGAGGACAAGCTGAGATATCTGGGACTGTTTAGCTTAGAGAAGACAAGGCTGGGGAGGGCGGGTCTTATCAATCTATATGAATACCTCAAGGGAGGGTGCAAAGGAGACGGAGCCAGGCTCTTTTCAATGGTGCAATGGGCACAAACTGAAACACAGGAGGTTATGCCTGAACATCAGGAAACACTTTACTACTGTGAGGGTGACTAAGCACTGGCACAGGCTACCCAGAGAGGTTTTGGAGTCACCATCCTTGGTGATATCCAAAAGTCTTCTGGACTTGTTCCTGAGCAACTGGCTCTAGGTGGCCCTGCTTGAGCAGGTGGGTTGGATCAGATGATCTCCAGAGGCCCCTTCCAACTACAACCATTCTGTGATTCTGTGAAATATAAAAACATAAGTCCTATCATTACTACTACTGATATCAGAAGTTCTTGGCAGCCATATAGCCATAAGGTGATACACATAGCATATAAAGATAGCAAAGCATGAAAAGCCATCATTTGACTCTTCAGGGAAATTAGGTAAGAATACGCAACAGGGGCTTAATTTTTCCATCATCTGCATATTAGTTCTTGTATTTGAGAGCAACATGGTGCAATGTAGAGATGTTTCAGCCTGGTGACTTGTAACGGTCTCTCTGATGGTCCTCCACTTCCTGGGGATAGCTGGAACTAGGCAGACAAACAAGAACCCAACTTTTATACAAGGAGAAACCCCGGCTGCTCTAACTTAAGCTAGGAACAGCCCTGCCTTCCAGCCAGTCACATCACTGGGACATACTGAGCTTTAGTATTCTGTGCTGCATTCATCTTAAACAGAATTTCTGTTGGCACAAAAGGCATAATGCAGCTCTGTCTGAAACCACTGAAAATATTTCCCTTGACCTCAGCTAGCAATGATCAGATACTAAATTTCTGAAAGCGACATCTCGAAGACAGTAAAAATAGTCAGATTTGGTGAACTCTTGGTTCTACAGTTTGTTGTTTAAACTACTCAGTTTTATCTGACTAAACAAATAAGCAAACAGACTTCACAGAATAATGTATTTCATCCCTGGCGTTATTTATCTGGGATTCCCAGACAAGTCATTAGAAGAAATGTTTGGTTGTTTCATGACAACATTCAAAAGCTGAATGTCAGCTGAACTATTAAAATTTCTTTGTTGATCATTTAAGCAGTTTTAGAACATGATGGAAAATAGTGAATAATCCCCAACATTGGTTTTACTTGTAAAATTACTGTAATGAGTCAAAGAACATTCATCTGAAAAGAAGTAGGGGACACATTAAAACTTCAACTAGACTGTTCTTAAACAGAAAACGCAGTAGGAAAGATTAGGTTAACACTGAGGGTACAACTCACAATAGCACTCAGAGAAATACACTTCCCCAGTTTTTGTCCCAGGCATCCAATGTTTGTTTCATCCAAGTGATTGAACACTGGATCTGCTATTTACCTTATTCAGCTCTCACCTCAAGCAACCTCTGTGATATATCTCCTGGGTCTCCATTTGCTTCTTGGACCTGACAGTGTAAAAATACAGCAATGTTACTCTGTGAAAGATATTTCATACAAAACGTATCTCAAAGCAGTGCTCAGAGTTAAATTAAACATTCCATTACAATACAGAAGAAAGATGTTATGCTGCCGATTTAATCTGAAAAGCAGTAAGAAAAACTGTATGAGGGATCTGCATGTTTACTGTGTCTCGCTACCTATATTAAAAGTGCTCAGTTTACCAATAAAAGTGCACATTATTCCCTGATAACCCTAGCCCTGCTAAATGAATCTGAAAACTAGCTTGAACAATGCACTGAACTATCTTTTCACATACATGAAACACACCTGCGCTATCAAATGAAAAAACAGAAATAATGGGGATCTGGTATGGCTCTTTACACATCTATGAGCTAGGATCCTCTGTTAAAAAAAAAAAAAAAAAAAAAAAAAAAAAGCTATTTTGATGGTTGGAGTCCTGCTAGCTGCCAGAGCTGTGCTGTACAGTGATAAAGCAGAGTCAGAAAAGCGAAGTAGCAAACTTTATGGATCCTAGTTCCAGAGCCAATCAGTGTCAGTTCTCTACCCAACATAGCCTACAGAGGCGATAAATTGATCTTTGTCTATGCTCTCAAATGCAGGTAAAAATAGCCATGGTGTGCCTTGGTACTTTGGCCATTCTCCTTTTACTAAGAACATGTGGCCATATTCCATGGTACCTGAAAATTACTCCCCAGCTATCTTAACCCTAACACCAGCCATAACTCCACTGATGACTCTTACTTATCATCATTTATTCATTATTAAAAGATTAACTCCTACTTAATGATGCCAATTATCTTTTATACTTTCTTTCATGTTTCCCCTAGTACTTGAGCGGAGCCTTTTTTAAATGCCTACAAAATCTTCCCTGAAAATTTCTTCTTTTTTTTTACACCACAGAAATCTTCACTTGAATTCAGCTACTAATTCTTATGTAGTCTACTACATCCTTTTTTTTTCCTGAACTTCCCTCCCTTCAACATCCATCTTTTTTCTTATACCTAGAATGGCCCTTGTAATAGGGAATGTTTCTCTTCTCAGTTTATCCTCTTCAGTCCTATGATGACAAACATCAAAAAGAAAATGAGAAACTGCAGATTACGTAGGAAGCAGATGATTCAAACTTCTCTAATATTTTAAATATAATAAAAAAACTAGCAGCTGGTTAAAAAAAACCAGTGAAACTTATAAACTGAAAATAACACAATTTCATATCATAAATATGATAATATTAATAAATAACATCATTGCTACAAGTACATTGCAACAACAAAACAGAATGTAGTTTGTTTAATCATATTGGTTTGTGCTGTGAGGTACAATTTTGCTAATTCCTTCCCAGAAAAAGTGGCAGGACTGTACAGCATTTCATTTTGCAAGCTCTCTGTCAATATCCGTTTCAAGGGTGTTTGATCCTGGATTGAATCGAAGGCTAATGATACTTTAGTGGAGATTGCATGTCTCTCCAAGCTCATGACAGTCACTGACATTTTGATTTGGACAAACCCATTCTCGATTGCTCTGCATCTTTTATAGTTACTGTTCCTGCATAAACAAGATGCAACATTAGAAAATAAAAATGGTTATGTTTTAAACCTCTGCAAAGAGAGTGCAAATGACCATATAGAGAAGACTTGGACACATTATATCAGAAAGCAGCATTATGCCTTGTGTTATAGAAGATACGACATGAGTGCCAGTGACTAATACTTTGCAGGCAATACTTTTCTGTGTAAAACCACATCAGCGCATTCGCAGAGCTGTAATACAGAGGAAGAGTTTGGGCTGTCACCTTTTCAAATGCTATAAATTCCCACTACTGGCTTCAGGATTGCGCAGTCTGACAGCTTCTCCTATGTCACTAATGGGCACAAAGCCTCTAGGATAATTATTCATTTGATGCAGGCTCTTTCTCTTCCTTTAATAAAGACATTAAAAACCAAACATTGGCTGCAGATCCACTTCATGTGAAAAAAGACAGTCCTTGCCTTCACCCAGAAGCAGAAACAAGCAGATGGTGACCTCAGTATTAATGGCTCATAGCAGACAAAATTCCCATTGGCGCAGAGGGGTCTGGGACATTGTAAAGAGCACGTGGCATTTCATAAAGCCAGTGCTGAGCACCACAACAGTGTCCTTCCCACTGTGCTTAGGGGAAATTCATCAGCCTAGGACAGTGGTCTAGGTGTAACACCCTTGTGTTTCCCAGTTCATGATCCTATTTCTCTCTTCTCTGCTTCAGTGTGTGAATGCGGGCATGTCTCCTTTTCTGCACACAAATAACACACACTTAGAGCCTCAACAAATGCTAAGCAGCGAGATTCTAAGGCTGTGGCTGAACACATCTGCTTCATACTGGTATTTGACCCAAAAGCAAACAGAACTGTGGATTCGACACTACGGTCTAATAGTATATTCAAACTCAGAAACGTAGCAAACAATGAAAATTAAATGCTACACAAACACTGCATAGAACCATAAGCAATGCAGTTTTGGAAATGTAGCACTGGTTCTCCTCAAAAATGAACTTTGTCGACTGTAATTGCTGTTAATAAAAGCAGCCACCTCTCAACAGAATATATATTTTTAATATTGGATTAATAGTGACAGGACCTCCTTACCTGCCTGCTGACATGTCAAGGAAAGGAACAATAATGCTGTCCTCCCGCTTCTTGATTCTTAAGCTTACTCAATATTCAAATATTATGAGTCTGTTCTCCTGCCTCCTCTACATGTCATAATATCACTAATAGAATGTAAAAGTGACTGTGTTTCTGAACTTAACTTATCGTGCTGGTGTTGCACAAGTACTGTGACTAAACTCAGTGAGAGACGACAAAGGAAGGAAAGGGAATTCTATTTCAGTCAAAACTAATTTCACTCACTCAGTCCTTCTCTCACAGATTTAACTTATTCCTTCTTTTATGATTATTCTTTCTTTTCCATATATTCACAAGTACTAAGTAGTCTGGCTTGATGGACAAGGACAGTAGTTGTCAAGACCTTGTAATGTCTTCCATCTTCTTCTCACATTGGAGATAATGATCTAATACTTGAACGCGCCTTTTATACCCTTGGCTTAAGGCTTTTCAACCTTAAGACTGTGAAACACTGTCTCTTCATATTGTCAGACCTGTCTGAATCAACAGGCAACACTGATGATGTAGTCGCTGTCTTTTGCCTCCTTATCTGGGTGTTTTATAGCTCTAATTCTTTATCTTCCTGCCATTATTTCTTTAGATGAGAAAAGCCCACCAAGAATATACTTAAAGATGAAGCAGAGCCCTTTCTGAAAGATCTTATGAAGGGATCTTTGCAGAGAACAACAAACACTAACTGGCTAATTACACATTGCTACAGCTCAGGAGTAGCACATGACTTGAAAGAAGTCCGGACTGGAAGGATCCTCCTGCTGCACTTTCTGATTTGTTAGTAATTAGAAATGGCAGTCTTTATGCTGATGCGGTCCCCAAGCACTAGGGCCAGATGCGCTGAACACTTGTAGTTCTGAGACCACCTGCCAGCGAAAGAATAGAAGTATAATTGCTGAACATCGCAAGGGCACCTGCTGATAAGACGCACTTCTGCATAACAAGTGACTATACCACATTCCCTAAAGCCCTAAATAATGTCATGATCTAAAAAACTACGATTAATTTTTCATGCAAATTGTCTGACTTGTGTGTGATTGTGCAAGTCTGTGAATGCTACGAGTGGGTGTGAGAAAACCCAGAGCTGAGCAGCAAGAATAGGAATGAGCTGGGAAAAAAATTCATCTTACTCCTAAGTGATAATATAAATACTTCTCTAGTCCCACATACGGCTGAGAAATCTACCCTCAAGACACTAGACGCCATTTCGTCTCACAATCCACGCATCCTAGCAGAGTTTTTGAAGCACAGAAAGAACCCTGCTGCCCACAATCGGTCAAAGTCAACTATATTCCTTAGGTCTCTTCCTATTTGCACCATAAAGAAAAGAAGAACTGCATATTTCAAGCAAGCTGAGTCACCAAATGTTTTACAGACTTAAGCACGTAAGCAGAACAGTAGCTAAGAAAAATACAGAGGCCAGAAAAGAAAAAAATATGCATTCTCTGTAGAAGTCACTGAAACAAGACAGTGTTGGTGTAGAAGGAAGCACTAAGATAGCAGAAGCTGCAGAGCAAAGGTTTAACTTTCAGGAAGTTATAGTTAATTCCACCATCATGCCAAAAACAGAAAGTCACACCAAAGATTGGCTGAGGGCGTCCTTTACAGACAGAAATTATAAAAATAATAAATGCCCAGAAATGATTGAGTTGCAGGAAGCTAGTACTGGTTAGTGCTTTGATCCGGATTACCTTTTTCTATAGCAAGATAACCTAAGACAAAAGACTTCTAAACTGAAGAAGGAACAGGTTATACAAAAAAATATAAGTAACCAAGCTTTTAAAGTGTAAACAATTCCAAGTGACTACATCAGACAAAAAGAAAATAAAACTGTTTCATGAACAGCTCTCCCCTCTGCCCATTGTGGCCTTGGAGACAGATCCTTGCCTGTAGGCATAGCTTGGGATAGCTCAGTGGCTTTCTGAACTGCATCAAACTTTGCCAGTCTCCTCTGATCCCAGGGAAGTTCAGTCGGTTTTCTCTGCGTCCTGCTGACTGCTCCTCTGAGCAGTTCCCGTCCCTGTGGGGTGCGGCCTCCCAGGCTGCACTGTGACCTTCCTCTTGCCAGACCTCCCAGCCCTGGAACCTTCTCCCACGAAGAGGCCCCATAGCTCCTCAAAGACACACCCACCCCCTGCTGTCCTTTCCAAGGGCTCTCCTTTTCCAGCTACTTCTTGAAGGGACACAGCATGCAACTGAGAACATGCACACAAAAAAAATACCATCTGTCACATTTGGGAACTTTAATTTGTGTAAGCATTGACCTGAGACAAGCTCTGTAGGCAAGAGCTGAACTAGATGCAATCTCTCTGGCTGAGCTGAGAGGAACAGTAATAAATTTGCTTCTTCTAAGCCACTTTCTTCAGATCTCTTAGTAAATGCAAGAAGAAAACAGTTTCTGCAGACCTTATATTCTACAATAGGGTGAATTATTTTTGAAGCAAGCAAGCCACATAGGCTTTGATGGAAGCACTTGGGGCCAGATCTCCTCATCCATTCCCGCTTACATAGGTGAAGTTACGCCAGCCACAATTACACTAAAAATATCAGCATATTCCACACTGATCACGTGACGGAGAATACGCTATGCTGATCATGTAACAGGCACACATCTAATGGTGCATTGAAACTGTTCCTATGTCATGGCTTGACAATCACACACAATCTTTTCACATAGCCAAATCTGCACCCATCACCTGAACTGCAGTTGTAGGATGGCTGTCAGGTCACCCATCAGTTGTGCAATGGGGATGGGAGGAGCAATGAGAGCAAGGTTACTGTCAAACAGGGTGACAAGCAACACACTGCTGGCACAAGTTATTCTACCTACAGCCCATTGACTCTTGTCTTCTGACGGGCCCCAGAGAAGGAGACTGGGGGGAGCAAACCAGATTAATTGCACTGCTATGACAGATTTGGTCTACATGATGGAAGCTTCTCACCCTGCCCTATGGTGAGAATGAATGTGCTACAATTTAGTTTGCATTTCCCATGCCGTATTCAATCACAACTGCTCCCCATCAAGTGATGCATTCAACAGAGGTAGCAAAGTGAGGAAAAAAGCCCAGTTGCATCAAATCAGAGACAATTCTGAAAAGATAGTAAAAAATTCCTCCAGATTCAGGAGTCAGACTCTTATAGCCCTGGGAAGAAACTCGTATGAATTTCCTGTGCCTAAGGAATGAAAGATGCTAACTTTTCTGGAGAGTTGAGATAAGGAAGCCAGTTCTTTTTTGGAAGTTGTAATTGGGGGTACACCAAATTAGTTCTTAAATTAGAAGACTAAACCTTTGGCACACTCTACTCCAGCCTGTGGGCAATGATGACCTACTTGATTTTAAGTGCTTTCAAATTCAGGTTGGCCAAAATAGATGATCATTGTAGGTCCTTTCCAGCTGAAATAATCTAATCTAATCTAATCTAATCTAATCTAATCTAATCTAATCTAATCTAATCTAATCTAATCTATGCTATGCTATGCTATGCTATGCTATGCTATGCTATGCTATGCTATGCTATGCTGTTCTGTTCTAAAAGTCTGTATCTAAGGCTGCATGAGTTTAAATCTGTTTCCAGACAGAATCTCCCCCTTTTCTAGGGATCCATACCCTGATTTCACACTGTAGAACTGAATTACAAAGGGATGGCAACTTCTATTATCTATCTGATTTCTGGCCACTGAAATGTCTTTAGCAAACAATCTGGGTATTTTCACCTTGTTATGGTTTGAGAAACTCACAACAATTTATTGTTGTTTAGACAATTATTCTATCACCCGATGACCCCTCCCCACCCGGGAAGGAGAATCAAGTTAAAACAAGGAAACACAAATGTTGAAATATAAATAGATTTAATAGGACAAGACTAAATAATTAACATTAATAGTACTAAAGAATCAGTATTGATCCTCATACCAATATAAAATGTAGAAGGATTATACTCAGCCAATTAGATCAGTAGGAAGCTGTGCACTCCCAGCAGTGGACAGCAAATGCTGGACACTGAGAGCGCTACGGCTTTGGGAGGAAGGGAAGGGCTCAGGCATCCAGCACTGGCAAGAAGTCCTCTGGACCGCTGCCTTCAAGGGATAGAAAGCACTTTGCAGCAAACTTTCTGATTTATATTGAATGTGATGTTCATGGTATGAAATAACCCTGTTGGCCAGCTTGGGTCAAGTGCCCAGGTCTCGCTCCTTCTCATCCCTGCACCTGGCAAGCTCAAAAACACTGAGACCTTGAAACTCACATACCATAGCTATCTATAAAGTAAATATTTTCACAAATTCAGACACTAGAGTCTTCTAAAAGTGCAGTTTTCCCAGGCTTTAGAAGATAAATTAGTCCTGTGTTGCTCAAACCAGGACACACCTCAATCAAATCTTTTACAACAACTGTGGGCATCGGGATCTTCTTCCACTCTTTAAAAAAAAAGGTGGATGACAAGAATCATGCAGGAAAACTCCACAGAGAGGATCACACAAAATTGGAACCCCAGTAGAAAAGCAAGGTCATTCAAAAATTTTGGTGAAGTAATGGTTCCAGCAAATGATCTGCAAGTCCAGAGCATGAAGAAATTGCTCATAGTGTTGACTTCATGCTTTGAAATAAAGATATGGAAATATGCCAATAATGTAGATGCAAAGAGGAACTGCAGCTAGAATTTAGAAAGGAGCTCAGTCTCCATTTCCTCCTAGAGTCCCTACTGAGACAGCTGTCTACAACAGCCCTTTGTTCCAATTAGGTTTTTTGCACTAAGATGACTTGTGTAGTAGGACACAGGTTATAACTCTCCTCAGACCATTCCATATAGAATATTCAACAAGCCATCACATCTGTAAGTCAGAGGAAATGAGGACCAGACCTCTAACCAATGGATTTAGAGGTAAACTTCTTGTATTTGTCATTCTCAGTACTTTAAACTGCCATAAAATACCTGGAGGAGTCTCATTAACTATACAGCAGAGAGGTTTCATCATCTATCTCTTCTGAGATATTTCTATTTAAAAGTCTGTTTATCTCTACCACCTGATAATCACTACATAAATTAGACTGAGACCTGGATAGCTACTGCCATTCCTGTTACAGTAACAACCCTATAAACACTCAGAAGTAGTAGGCAGACATTAGCTGCTAGTTTGTCAAAACATTTCCAAGACAAGCTAGCAGAGATAAGGTTTATCCCTCAGACAAACCTTTTACCATGACAGCCAGATGATGATACTGAGACAGCCTGCACCTTGCAGCAAGACTGAAGATGGCTGATTTTGATAGTCTGACAAGCAGCACCAGAGGTATCTTTCCTTACTATTGATTTCAACCAGTCAGCATTAATCAATAACTAGGAGAGATGTAAAAGGACCCTTCCATCAACAACAGACTAAGAAGAGCTGAGTAAACGCAAGAAAGGAACACAGTGCTTCTCTGGGAGGGAAATTAACGTTTTCATAGTATTTAACCAGGGACACCTCTGGAAAGTTGAGAAACAAGCATCACTGAAACCTGCAAGACTTTTAGTCTTTTTTCCTTTCTTTGAAATGGAATATATTATGATACAACCAACCACAGCCGTGTTTTACTAGTGTACCTCTTCAAACCAGCATCAATTTACTAATTATTTAACAGCTCAAAAAAAACAGTGAGGGATGTATCAGTTTTGATCACAATATTATATGTGCCAATTTTGTAATTAATTGGAATTTTCAATAATAATCTTTCTGATTCTAGATAAGCAGCTGTGAATACAGAGCCACAATGCTCTACAGCAAACCTGTCTCCTCTTTGAGATACACATAATTGCCATGTCAGGTGACAAATGTGACGGCTACATTGATATTACAGCCAGAAGTGGTACAAGTGTCCCTCCAGCTAAGACAGCTTTTCTCTGTCTTGTTACCCTTTATATTGAACAGGAAGTCAAGGAAAGTCTAAGACTGTACTTCTGGCAATGAAAAATTACGGACTCATTCAGCAATTTCTTAAAACTCCACCAAATTGTCAGTACAGAAATCAGGCAGGTGGTTTGGCTATCCAGTTCTCATTAATCTGCCCTCTGGCATGTGTCAGTGAATTCTCTGAGAGAATTATGCTTTATTAAAGCCTTTCAAGACGTATTGAATGTGTAAGTAATTTTTCACTGAAGGACATTTGTGTGACAGTCCCTAGACATGGGCTAATTATTTTTTCCTTGAATATTTTTTAAAGAATAACTGTCTTCAACAATGCAAAAGTAATATTTTGTCATCATTCAGACTCATGTCATTAGATTTGTTTCAGCTTTAGAGGACAGTAAACAACACATACAATCCCACTTAGAAATTTAAATGAACCAGCTCATCTCAGTTGTTATGCCTATGTTCATTCATCTAAAAATTCCAAAGTATTAATGAATAAGAAACAGGGTTGAATTAGTTACAAAAAGAAGCTAGCTCCCTCAATTGAAACTCCCAACAATATTTTCAGGGTAATGTTATTTTTTTATTTCCACAGCTGCTTATTTATTAAACAGTTATATCAGTATCTTAAAACAGTAACATACCACTGAGAGGGAGGAAATGGGAAGAGGACTATGTCCCCAGTATCTCCATGTCGATGTATATGCTATTTTTAGCCCAGTTTTGGATTTTCCTAAGTCTAATGTAACATCTATTTTTGTCCTTTTTCCATATCATTAACTGGATCCTGCTAGAAGAACCCTAATGGTATTGTTTAGAAGTGTTCCACTCCCATGATTTTCCTTATTAGAACCATTGCCCTCTGCAGAATTATTGGTGTGATTCTAATTAGCTCGCAATGCCTTCAATTAGAGAATCCACTTGCCCCAGTTAGAAAAAAAAATCCTGGATCTCATCACTTTAAAGATTAATAAAGCCTCAGTATTAATTCACACTGTCTGCCTATTTCCAACATAAATTATATTTGATGTGGAGAAAGGAGAAGGGTGAAGTCACAAAAATTGTGCCAATTCAAATGTCTACGGCACACACAAATGAAGTGCCAGATAAACAGCTCTGATAAATTCCAATGTTTCAGAAAGGTCATCTGTTTTGCTTCTGCTAGTGCATAGGCAGTTTTCCTGGCTTATGTAGTCGAGAAAAAGCAGGTCATATTTTACAGTGTGAGAACCATCTGAAGAAAGGAATAGCCATTTAGCACATCTGCCAAGAAGAAACACCAGAAGGAAACATTTCCATGATCTATTTCATACACTTCTCTGCAATTATATTTTCTTTAACCGGTGCACTGCAGGACAAAAGTGTTCTGTCAGTTCACTGTAGATTAAAATCAATAAATCAAGCACACCACAAATTCTCTTCTGCTGGCTTTCTAGATTTTAAGGAACTATATAGCTACATCTGAGTCTCTGCTGCCTCTCTCTCAAACACGTTTTGGCATTCTTCGTAAATGAAACTGTGAAAAAATTTGTGCTTACTCAACAGAAGCATATCAGGCTAGACCAAGACTGTCAGAAAGTTTATTGTGGAGAACTGTGTCAACTTCCCAACAGCTAAATGAAACATGACATACCCTACCCATCCTCACGGCCCTTCAGGACCTTTGGCAGAGGTATTCTAGAAACTACAGCAATGAACACTACTTCTCTCTTCCTTCTCCATATTTTTTACGACAAAATCTTTGAAGAACTAATTTCTAGATTAATTTCTAGATTTCTCTTCTGGGGGGGGAGAGGGGAGGGAGAAAACAATGAACTATTTTTTTCTTTTGTTTTTAGTATATGACCCGAAGACTAAATCAGAACGCCACCTGTCTGTCTGGCATCCGCTCCTCTATATAGTAAAAAGACATTGCAAAAGATATTCACTTTCCAATTTCCCATAACTGTTAGCAAGCACTGTATCCTGTCCAGCCTTGTGAAGTTAAAATTCCTGGTTGATAGTTCTGAGCAAGCAGCACTTAGCTATACCTGGAAGGATTTGCTTATCAATGAGACATTCAAACTAAGTAACATTCAGTCAACCACTCAGGAGAAATTTGTTTCAGAAATGAGGGGAATTGAAAAAAAAACAACAAAACACAAGCCCAACAGTTATTTAGACAGTGCTTACTCTCATAGCTTCACAAAGACACACAATTTGACATGTAGATGGACCTCCTTGAAATTTGTCATGTTTTCCATTGTTCAAATTGCATTGTCAGGTACAGGTTCCTCCCCACCCACATCTCATATTATGTCCAGCATTTCTGTCTCAGCTCCATCATTTTAGCTTTTCTCCTTGGTACAGGGCATATTTATCCTACCTGAACTTTCTTGAAAAAAAACATGCCAAGTGTTCTCTTTTATGTTCAACTTGACAATGTGCTCTGAAAACTCCATAGAAAAAGAGCTCTGAAAAAATTTACACATTTCCCTGCTTTTAGATGATTTGAAAAATTCTCATCTACATATCTTGTAATTGTCGATTTGACATAAAATGTAACGTTAGGTGTATATGTGACTTATAAATATTAATCTTCTCCTACTCTCACATAGAGAGTACTAAAAGCCCCAAAGAACAGCTCCTTTCAGCATGACTCTCATTACAGTAGCCAGAAGATGTACTTGATCTCCGTCCCGTCAATTGATGTCCTATTGTTCATGTATTCATTGTGCAGTCCTGTGAAGCACAGAGAGGTCTGAATATTACAACGGAATTGGAATTAAGAGTCTGAAGAGTTTATGGTGGATTTGGGCGAGGGGGATCTTTTAACTTTCGCCATTTCCTTTAAAAAATAAACTGCACATCTTGCCGTGTTAATGGGGTTGGTACAGACATTGTTTGTAAACAAGGTGCTCTGCTGGACCTTGTTTACAAACAAGGGAATGAGAAGGTTGAAGGCTGCCTTGCCCGCAGTGACCACAAGATGGTGGACTTCAGGATTCTGAGAGGAGGGGGCATGGCAAAAAGCAAGATCACAGCTCTGGTCTTCAGGAGAACAGACTTTGGCCTCTTCAGGTATCTGCTTGACAGAGTCCCGTGGAATGATGCCCTGGAGGGAAGAGGGGTCCAAGAAAGCTGGTTGATATTCAAGGATCAGCTCCTCCGAGCTCAAGGGCAGTCCATCCCAATGAGCAGGGAGCCAGGTAAAAAAATTCATGAGGCCCGCATGGATGAACAAGGAGCTCCTGGCAAAACTCAGACAAAAATGAAGTATACAGAAGGTGGAAACAGAGACAGGTGACCTGGGAGGAACATAGAGGCACTGTCCTGAGCATGCAGAAGCACAGTTAGGAAAGCTAAAGGCCACCTGACGTTGAACCTGGTGAAGTCCTTTACAAGTGCATAAGTAGCAAAAGGAAGACTAGGGAATATGGGGACCCACTGCTGAATGGGGCAGGGGCCCTGGTGACACAGGACATAGAAAAGACTAAGGTACTGAATGCCTTCTTCACCTTGGTCTTTACTAGTAAGACCAGCTTTCAGAAATCCCAGCACCCAGAAACCAGGGGGAAAATCTGGAGCAAGGAGTGTTTACCCTTGGTGGAAGAGGATCAGGTTTGACAATACTTAAGCAAACTGGTTATGTATAAGTTCATGGACTCTCATGGGATGTACCCAAAAGTGCTGAGGGATATGGCTGATATTGTAAGGCCCTCTCAATTATCTTCAAACAGTCATGACGATTCAGAGAGGTGCCCAAGGATGGGAGGAAAGCAAATGTCACTCCTACCTTCAAGAAGGGCAAGAAGGAGGACACAGAGCCAGTCAACCTCACCTTGATCCCAGGGAAGGTGATAGAACAACTAATCCTGGAAACCATTTCCAGGCACATGAAGGACAAGAAAGTGATCAGGAGTAGTCATCATGGATTCACCAAGGGGAAGTCAGGTTTGACCAACCTGATGAGTTTCTATGATGAAACAACTGGCCTGGTAGACAAGAGGAGAGCAGTGGACATTGTCTGCCAAGATTTCGGTAAGGCTTTTGACACTGTCTCCCATAAGATCCTCATAGATAAACTGATGAAGTGTGGGCTAGTATGGGCCCGGCAAGATCATAGAGCAGATCCTCCTGGAAACTCTGCTAAGGTACATGGAAAATAAGGAAGTGATCGGTGACAGCCAACATGGCTTCACTAAAGGCAAATCATGTCTGACAAATTTGGTGGCATTCTATGACAGCGTTACAGCATTGGTGGATAAGGGAAGAGCAACTGACATCATCTACCTGGATTTGTGCAAAGCATTTGACCCTGTCCAACCCAACATCCTTGTCTCTAAACTGGAGAGACATGGATTTGACGGATGGAGCACTCGGTGGATACGGAATCAGCTGGATGGCCGCACTCAAAGAATTGCGGTCAACCACTCGATGTCCAAGTGGAGACCAGTGATGAGTGGCATTCCTCAGGGGTTGGTACTGGGACCAGTGCTGTTTAACATCTTTTTTGGTGACACGGACAGTGGGATTGAGTGCACCCTTAGCAAGTTTGCTGATGACACCAAGCTCTGTCTTATGGTCAACATGCTGGAGGGAAGGGATGCCATACAGAGGGACCTGGACAGGCTTGAGGTGGGCCTGTGCCAAACTCATGAAGTTCAACAAGGCCAAGTGCAAGGTCCTGCACATGGGTCAGGGCAATCCCATGCACAAATAGAGGTAGGGCAGAGAATGGATTAAGAGCAGCCCTGAGGAGAGGGGACTTGGGGGTGTTGATGGATGAGAAGCTCAACATGAGCCAGCAATGTGCCCAGAAAGCCAACTATATGCTGTGCTGCATCAAAAGATGCATGGCCAGCAGGTTGAGGGAAGTCATTCCCCCCCTCTACTCTGCTCTTCTGGGACCCCACCTGGAGTACTGCATCCAGCTCTGGAGCCCCCAGCATAAGAAGGACATGGACTTGTTGGAGCGAGTCCAGAGGCACACAAAGATGATCAGTGGGCTGGTGCACCTCTGCTATGAAGACAAGTTGAGAGAGTTGGGGTTGTTCAGCCTGGAGAAGAGAAGGCTCCTGGAAGACCTTATAGCAGCCTTCCATCCAGTACCTAAAGTGAGCCTACAGGAAAGATGGGGAGGGACTCTTTATCAGGGAGTGTAGTGATAGGAGGAGGGGTAACAGTTTTAAACTGAAAGAGGGTAGATTTAGATTAGATATTAGGAAGAAATTCTTTACTGCGAGGGTGGTGAGACACTGTAACAGGTTGCCTAGAGAAGTTGTGGCGGCCCCATCCCTGCAAAGTGTTCAAGGCCAGGCTGGATGGGGCTTTGAGCAGCCTGGTCTAGTGGAAGGTGTCCCTGCCCATTGCTGGGGAGTTGGTCCCTTCCAACCCAAACCATTCTAAAATTCTATGATTCTAGATGAGCAGATAGGAGGTGGACTGAAAATTGACTGAATGGCCAGGCACAGAGTGTTGTCATAAGTGTTACTAAGTCTAGTTCAAGGCCAGTAACTAGTGGTGTACCCCAGGGGTCAATACTGGGTCCAAAACTGTTGAACGTCTTCATTAATGACCTGGATGATGGGGTGGAGAGTACCCTCAGCAAGTTCACTGATGAAACAAAACTGGGAGGAGTGGCTAATAACACAGAGGATTGTGCTGGTATTCAGGGTTACCTTGATAGGCTGGAGAAATGGGCTGACAGGAACCTCGTGGAGTTCAACAGAGGGAAGTACCAAGTCCCGCACCTGGGAAGGAACAACCCCAGGCACCAGTAAATACTGGAGGCCACCTAGCTGGAAAGCAGCTTTGCACAAAAGGATCTGGGGTTCCTGGTGGACAGCGAGTTAACCACGAGCCAGCAATGTGCCCATGAAATGAAGATTGACAGTATCCTAGGCTGCATTAAATCTAGTTTTCCATACTCTCCCACATTTTAAGATATATCTGTTTACCATAGGCTTACTTATTGCCCTATTCCTTAACAAAACTTTCCCCAGGTAGAACAGTCCACTACTTATATTTTTAAGAAGAGAGGCAACAGAAATAATCAGAAAACAGATCAGTCAGAGGAAAAGAAAGGTAATCAGATGTTACCTAATCATTCCTTTGCTTCATATCAAGGTCCTTTCTGTATTATCACGTTGTGCAATCTCTAATTTTTTTAACTACATGACTCAGAAAACATTTACATTATGAACACTGGAAGGGGCATGATTTAGTAACAAAACCAGAATACCAGTGACTTTCAAGACAATCAAATTGAAAAGGTCAGAAATATTTTGGCAGTACCACACTATTGTGGGTACTTACCATAGCCTTTGTCTAAAATCCAGGCTGTTGGAATCAACATTGCTACTTTCTGACTTTTCCTCAACTTGCTCACTGAAAATGTCTAGTTTACTTCAGAAAAAACCCAACCAGTCTGAACAGTTTCTAACAAGAACAGAGAAGATGCATCAGGTATAGGTAGGTAATGATGTTTATAGTACCACTGTTCTTTCTACACTTCATTAAATTTTCACATTTATAGTGTCTCAGATGGAAGAGGGTCAATTCAGATATGGATGAAACAAACTGGCTCCTGTTTTACAGCTACTACAGATGCTTTATATCCTCTAAAGACTGAAAACAAAGCTGTTGCAATCTAAATAACCTAGATGAAAGTGACATTTGCTCTGATGACAGCTATTTATTATGTTATGGTTACAAAAATCAGGGAGATTCAAAGCCCAAAGGTTAACATCATAATGCTCAGTCTCAAGAATGGCATGTTAACAGGTATCCAAGAAAAACTAAAATCAAAAGGTTAAAAAAAAGTATTCTTCTCATATCAATCTGATGCATGAAGCATTCCCATTCGCAAGCTTAGGGTTGGAAAAGTCTGTCTACACAGCTGAACAACACTGCTGGGACTGTCCCACATACACACAGTGACCGAAAAACTGTATTTAATCAGCATTTTAGCTCCCATGCAGGCATAAGGTGCCTAATCTTATGTGTTATCTTTTATTACAAGATTCTTAGCAACAAAAAGGAAACCATATTTTTCCTTAGAGGTATTTACCTGGAAAGGTTGATCTTCATTTCACATCAGAAGCAGCCTTGCAAGCATCTTTGACACATCAACTCGGATATACGACAGAAAAATCCTTATTATTATCCTGAACAAAACAGTTGAAAGAACATCCAGAAAAAGAACTGAAGTGAAAACCTGGCTTCACTCAACATATTCTTGTTGATCCTAATGAAGTCAGGATTTCACCCAGTCGTACATCAGAAAATATATCTGCATATGACAGTGCCCAGGATTATCCTGTTTGTTATACAAGAGAATATAAAAGGGAATAACCTGAAATCTTGTGGACAGAATGAGAGAATTTCAGGTATAAAATAAAAATCCTGTAGAATTTTAAGTTCATTTTCATTTAACATTTGTAAGTCTCTTTAATATCCTCAAGTGGAAGACACAAAGAAACACAGAGCATAATACTGTTTACACAGTGTATATATTTGTTGATTACATATGTATTGTGCATGATATTGTTATGATATACACTAATTAATAAATGGGATTCAATTTTAATCCAGTGAGGATGACCAAGGGGCAGAATATTAAATGGATCCTATTAAAAATGTTCTTTCTTGAAAATCTGTGGATTATATTGGAATTGCTGGGAGTTTTTGTATTTATCATTTATTCCTTCCAAAGAAAGCAAGTCTGAGCATTCCTACCATATCAGTAGTACCCTGCTGTGACAATTACACTGACTTAATGAGTTTGAACAGTAGAAAAAGAAATTATTCTAAACTGGGTTTAATTTGAAATACACAAGTCATTGCTGTATCAGCAGCAGTTTATAAAACTAATGTCAGGGAGGCTAGCTAACAGTTGTTTATTTTTAACGATCTGACATAATTATTATGCCCTCTAAGGCCAGTGCTCACGCCTAGCATTTTTACACAGAAATATACACAGAGATCTGTACCTTTGATTTCATTTAGAAAGTAAATATAATATGTTTAAAATTAGCAGAGTTTTTTTAGGTTTGCACTTGGTTTTTTACATGACCAGTACCAATAGATTACTTTTCTGACAAGAACAGACTCAGAAAACATAATTATGTGACAGTGCTATCTAGAATCACGTACAGGCAGAACCTATGGAACTTTTATAGCACATAAATAAATGTTGAGATACTGAGCCTACTATAGTCCATGTTTTTATTCCTCTCAAACTTCACGCCACAACTCTATGCAGCACTGGTAATGCATATACTTGTATACGGACTTAAATTTATAGATCATCTTTACAGAGACTGCAAATGAACCTCAAGAATGACATGTATCTCCTCCTCTCTTCCAACTGTATGAAAATCATACAGATAGATTTGCTCTGTGGCACACTAATATCTAAGTCCTAGGACTATTCCAGAATGTGTAAGTCCTGTGTGCACTCACACGGCATGTGAAGGACAACCAGGGGATCAGGCCCAGCCAGCATGGGTTCATGAAAGGCAGGTCCTGCTTGACCAACCTGATCTCCTTTTACGACCAGGTGACCTGCCTGGTGGATGAAGGAAAGGCTGTGAATGTTGTCTACTTGGACTTTAGTAAGGCCTTCGACACAGTCTCCCACAGCATTCTGCTAGAGAAGCTGGCTGCCCACGGCTTAGACAGGTGTACTCTTCGCTGGATTAAAAACTGGCTGGATGGCCGAGCCCAGAGAGTTGTGGTGAATGGCGTTAAATCCAGCTGGCAGCAGGTCTCAAGTGGTGTTCCTCAGGGCTCAGTTTTGGGGCCAGCCTTGTTTAGGATCTTTATTGATGATCTGGACGAGGGGATTGAGTGCACCCTCAGTAGGTTTGCAGATGACACCAAATTAAGTGGCAGTGTTGATCTGCTTGAGGGTAGGAAGGCTCTGCAGAGAGATCTGGACAGACTGGATCGATGGGCTGAAGCCAATTGCATGAGGTTTAACAAGGCCAAGTGCCGGGTCCTGCACTTTGGTCGCAACAACCCCAGGCAATGCTACAGGCTTGGGGAAGAGTGGCTGGGGAGCTGCCTGGCAGAGAGGGATCTGTGTGTCCTGGTGAACAGCCGGCTGAACATGATGCAGCAGTGTGCCCCGGTAGCCAAGAAGACCAAAGGCATCTTGGCCTGTATCAAGAATAGCGTGGCCAGCAGGAGTAGGGAAGTGATTGTGCCCCTGTACTCAGAACTGGTGAGGCTGTAGCTTGGGTACTGTGTTCAGTTTTGGACGCCACAGCATAGGAGGGACATTGAGGTGCTGGAGAGTGTCCAGAGAAGGGCAACAAAGCTGGTGAGGGGTCTGGAGAACATGTCTTATGAGGAGTGGCTGAAGGAATTAGGATTGCATAAGACTAAAATCCCACTTAAGGAGCTGTGCAAATACTTAGGCGATTAGTGTATACTGCATTTTTTGCTTCTGCAGCCCCTCTCTTGTCCAGTTTCTTTCCTATATAGCTTAGTGTTGGTTCAGTTACACCTGACCAAGCTGCAGAGAGCGCATAGTAGACGTAGCTAAAATAAGCGTAGCTGCATATCAGCATATACAAGTGCTAATTGCATGTCTGATTGACTAGCCACACACATTTCTTGCTTTACATAACTGTCTCAGGAATTGTCTTCATTATATGTACCTACTTGCAAATTTGATCTCTATCATGTCATACCTTCTACATATTTCAGAATAAAAGGGAAAAACAGAGCCCCTAGAAAAGGAGAAAAGTGTGCATCATAGTTATCTATGCAGTTTGTGATTTTGTTTCTCACCAAAGCGCATTCCAAATGATGACCTAATCAACATCATCACAGCATACACTTTTTTATAACTTGCTGTTATTTACATTATGCATTATGCATTATCAACAAAACTAGGACAAAAACCCCATTTTTCCTCTCAAGCATTGTCCATTTTTAGGGCCATATTTCCTCCAAAGTTCACAATAGACACTGAAGCCTGAATAAGACAATGTTGTGATATAGTTTCAGGTCATTATCATAAATGCTTTAGCATTCACATTCTGAGCTGCATAACAGAAAGAAAAAAGGATTTATGCATCATTCAACCTGCACAGCATCTGTACAATATACATTCAATAATTTTTGACAGCCTACAAAAATCTCTTTCAGAAATACAAATGAAAGAAGGGAAATAGTAACGTGTGACATTTTATTATTCAATGAGAATTTCAAAATATTTACAAAAGACCTGTCTCTAGCTGAAGATCTGTGATCCTGACAAACTTCAAAGGTTGGTGAAAACAATAAGGTATTATAGCTTTGAGAAAAAAAAACCCAACGTATTACAGAAATCTTTCATAATGGAAATTGTTAGGCAATATAAAGAGAGGGTTCACTGGTCAGTCTTTAAGAACTACCTTTTAGAAGCACAAGAGCAGGCAATTCCACTGTGTCATAAGTCAAGCAAGCAGGGCAGAAGACCAGCTTGGCTGAACAGGGAAGTCCTCGTGGAGCTTAAGAGGAAAAAGAAACTGTATGATCTCTGGAAGCAAGGTCAGGCTTTGCAGGAGGAGTACAGAGCTGTGGTCCGTTTATGCAGGGAGAAGACATGAAAGGCAAAAACTCAATTAGGGTTGAAACTGGCCAGTGTTGTGTCAGATACCAAGAAAGGCTTTTTTAAGTACGTTTATAGCAAGAGACGGTCTAAAGAAAACACTGGACCAATGCTTGTTGAAGGTGGTCATCTGACTCATAGGGATGAAGTTGAGGCATTCAATGTGTTTTTTGCCTCAGTCTTTAATAATACTGATAGACCTTGGGCAGCCCGGTCCCCTGAGTTGGAGGACCACAATAGTGGGAACAGTGACTTTCCACTTGTGGACACTGAAATTGTAAGGGACCAGCTGTATCAGCTGAATGTTCACAAGTCCACGGGGCCTGATGGGACTCACCCCAGAGTTCTGAAGGAGCTAACAGATGTTTATGGTAGGACCCTTCTCGATCATCTACCACAGGCCTTGGGAGTCTGGGGAGGTCCCTGCTAACTGGAAGCTAGCCAAAGTTATTCTAATTCACAAGAAGGGCGTGAAGGTACACCCAGCGAACTACAGACCTGTTAGTCTAACCTCAGTTCCTGGAAAAATCATAGAGAAGATTATACTGGATACTACTGAAAGGCATTTCAAGAACAATGCAATCATGAGGCACAGTCAACATGGATTCACAAAAGCAAAGTCCCGTTCAACTAATTTGATATCCTTCTATGATAAGGTCACCCACCTCACGGATGAAGGGAAGGTGGTGCATGTAGTTCTTCTGGATTTTAGTAAGGCTTTTGATACTGTCCCCCACAGCATCCTTCGGGACAAGTTGTCCAACTGTGGGATGGGCGGGTTCACGGTGCACTGGGTGAAGAACTGGCTGAAGGGCAGACCTCAAAGTGTTGTAGTGAATAGGGCTACATCTGGTTGATGACCTGTCACCAGCGGTGTTCCTCAGGGTTCCATTCTAGGGCCAGTTCTGTTCAATATATTTATCAATGATCTGGATGCAGGAGTTGAATGCACCATTAGCAAGTTTGCTGATGACACCAAACTGGGAGGTGCCGTTGACTCTCTTGAGGGACAAGAGGCCTTGCAGAGGGATCTAGATAGATTGGAGCATTGGGTTATGATTAATGGGATGAAATTTAACAAGTCCAAATGCTGGATTCTGCACCTACGATGGAGTAATGCCGGACACAAGTATAAACTGGGAGATGAGTGGCTGGAGATCAGCCCTGCAGAAAGGAATCTGGGGGGCTGGTCGACAGCAGACTCAATACGAGTCAGCAGTGTGCCCTGGCAGCCAAGAGGGCAAACCACATCCTGGGGTGCATCAAATACAGTATAACCAGCCGGTCAAGAGAGGTGATTACCCTGCTGTATTCAGCACTGGTATAGCCTCACCTTGAGTACTCTGTGCAGTTCTGGGCCCCACAATTTAAGAAGGATGTGAAGGTCCTCCAACATATCCAGAGGAGGGCACCAAAACTGGTGAAAGGGCTGGAAGGAATATCCTATGAAGAGTAGCTAAGGACTTTGGGCTTGTCTAGTTTGGAGAAAAGGAAGCTGAGGGGCAACCTCACTGCTCTCTACAGCTTCCTGAGGAGGGAGAGTGGAGAAGGAGGGTAGTGATCTCTTCTCCCTGGTACCCAGTGATAGAATACGTGGGAACGGTTCAAAGCTGCGACAAGGGAGGTTTAGACTGGACGTAAGGAAGCATTTCTTCACTGAGAAGGTAGTCAAACACTGGAACAGGCTTCCTAGAGAGGCGGTCAATGCCTCAAGCTTGTCAGTGTTTAAGAGGCATTTGGACAATGCCTTTAATACCACGCTTTAACTTTTGGTTAGGCCTGAAGTGGTCAGGCAGTTGGACTAGACGATCATTGCAGGTCCCTTCCAACTGAAATAGTCTATTCTGTCAGCAATCCTAATAATGATTCCGCATTTCTTATTTTGTTTCTTTCATAACTAAATTAGGAGTTCAGTGTTCATTTTCACTTTCTGGCTAATGAGGTCAAGCTGAAACAAGCTGCCTAGAGAAGTTGTGGATGCCCCATCCTTAGAAGCGTTCAAAGTCAGGTTGGATGGGGCTTTGAGCAACCTGGTCTAGTGGGAGGTGTCCCAGCCCATTGCTGGGGGGCTGGAACTAGATGATCTTTAAGGTGCCTTCCAACGCTAGCCATTCTATGATTCTATGGTTCTATTCTTCCCTAGCAGTTAAAAAAAATTCAAAGTCCTTCAGAGGCCTTATCAGAATATTTAAGTTTTCAACTCCTAGCACATGCTTATGGTACAGATAGAAAGAACCCAGGCTTTTTGGTCTGAGTTATACATGCATCTGGTGTAATAAATATGCTTTTGGTCATTATAACTGTCCAACAGAATTCTCTCTATTCTGAAACTGTTATTTTATACTTATTGATGGGGTTTATTTGAGGTTTCTTTGAACAAGCTAAAAGCATGTCAAAGCATTGATATATTTTTGTTGCATGTGTACACAGTTCCCAAAACCCCAAAGGCAACTTCTAATGTTCTTACAATAGTAAATAAATACAATACAGCCTATACTCAATGAGCTCTATGAACACACGTGGATATCATACAAAGCCTTTTCCATTTCCCTTCAGTAATCTCACAAATGCCATTAACGCCATTTATTAATATATGGTTACTTTAGTTTTCCATTGAAAATATCACTCTGCATTTTCTACTTATACTTCCTGGCAATTGCTCTGGCTCCTATTACAGGAAAATCAAGTATATTTGAAGTTTTTCAAATTAAATCCCAAGTCATATGTTTAAGTGAAAATAACTTAAGCACTAAAATGCATCCTGAAGAGCCCTCTATTTCTTTTGCATGATCAATTTAAGTTTTAGTTGAAAGTAGACAGGGAGAAGATAGTTAGTGCTGAGACATTTACTCTGACTACATTAGTGAGATGAGTGCATATGTTAATACCATTGAAGAAGCAAAATTTGTGAAGTGGAAGAAAAGAAGCAGCTCCATAAGTTTATGTAGAAGCTCTAGCTTTAGATAATGATTTAAGAGCTTAGGATTCCTGGCTCTGGGAGGCAAAAATATATGCTACATGAAATGTCAGAACTGCTTAAATTTCTTCTCTCAGATACATTATGTTCTGTACACAGGGAAATACGCTGGTGGTCAGGAGTATCAGTAAGCATAAAAACCACTGCAGATCCACGGAGTAAGCAAGCTCCTCAACTGCACCATTCAGCTAAACTCAGAAGCAACCTAATGCGGAACTATGTACAGTTAATGTGTGATCATGCTACAGAAATTATCAAACCAATCTGGCTATATATAATTTTTTCGGTTGTCTGATGTCTTTCCATGACCATGGGTAGACACCATAATTTTTACTACCTGACTATTTTTCAGGACTATACTGGCACCTGTATTATGGAATTCTTCATCAGTGACAATTTCTTCTAGGCTGGCTGGCATCAAAAGGAGTTTAACAGCAAGGTAAATCTCCTAAGTCACCTTTTTTGAAACACAAGGGCTTACAAGGAGCCACCATGTTTACAGAGCAGGAACAAGCCACCGCTAACATTGTTCTCAACCACTGTCCTATGATAATTCAGCAACTTTTCCAGCCTGTTTTTGAAGATCTTCCAGATTGTTAATATCTTTCTCATACCTGCACAGGCAAGCCTCAATGTGTGTCTCCTGGTTAGGGTAGGTATTCTTTTTGCTTGAAAAAAATATGTGCTGATTTTTTTCCTTCATACTCAAAACACTGAGTAGGTTGTTTTCCTTACACTCGACATAGTTTTATCTGCCATTTTACTGATGAAAAGCCATATATAAAAAAATAGTCCTTTCCTCTAATTTCCAGAGTATAACCAGCTTCATTTACCATTCTCAATGATTAACGTAGTATCTTAACATCTTTACTATTATCAGTTTTGCAGGGCCAATACAAATTTAACAGAAAAATCCTACTCTCTATTGACCTGTAAACATCATTGCAACATTTAAAAAGTCTTTTCAAATTATGCTACTTGAGGTGTCACTAACATCAACAGAGTTAGCACATAGGTGTACAGCAAGTTTTTAAAAAATACAGCATTGCACAGAGGAATTCAGTGTAGCATTTGAGCTACCAAATCCTTCTTACTGAAACTCATTAATCAGCCAGAAGCAACTTAATTCTTACCTCCAAAATGGTTTCAGCATTTATTCACAAATTGACTCAACTTAACATGGACACATTGGAAAATTAACCCAGAATTCTGCATTGATATATCTAAATATAAGAAGACAAAGGCCACAGTATTTAGATTAGTAGACAGAATCAGAGAGTAGCTGAGGTTGGAAGGGATCTCTCAAGATCATCTAGTCCAACACCTTTGCTCAAAGCAGTGTCAACTGGGGCAGGTTGCTCAAAACGGTGTCCAGACGGGTTATTAATATCTCCAAGGATGGAGAGGCCACAATCTGAGAAACCCATTCCAGTGTTTGACCATTCTCACAGTAAACAAGCTGCTTCTTAAGTTTAAATGCAATTTCCTGTATTTCAGTTCCTGTCCATTGCCTCTTGTCCTATCACTGGCCACCACTGAGAACAGTTTCCTTTTCTCTGCCCCATCACCTATTTATAGACATTGATAAGATCCCTCCTGAGTCTTCTCCAGGATGAACAATCCCAGCTCATTCAGCATGGCACATTTTTCAATCCCTTAATCATCTTTGTGGCCCTTCCCTGGACTCACTTCAAGTTCATGTTTTTCTTGCACTGGTGAGCCCAGAACTGAATGCAGCACTCCACATGTAGCCTCACCAGTGCCAAGTAGAGGGGAATAATGCCTTTTATTCACCTCCTGGGAATGCTTTTCCTAATGCAGCTCAGGATGCTGTTGATGTTTATTGCCGCATGAGCTGACTCATACTCAGCTTGTCTTCCACCAGTCCTTTTTTGCTGAGCTCTTTTCCAGCCAGTTGGTCCCCAGCCCTGCTCTGGTGCATGGGGTTGTTCCTCCCCAGGTGCAGGGCTTGGCACTTCCCTTTGTTGAACTCCATGAGATTCCTGTCAGCCTGTTTCTCCAGCCTATTGAGATACCTTTGAATAGCAGCACCTCTCAAGTTTGGATCACTTGCAAACTTGAGGGTGTACGCTGCCCCTGTCATGCAAGTCATCAATGAAGATACTAAACAGTATTGGTCCTAGTATCAGGCCTTGGGTACACCAGCAGTGACTGGTCTCCAGCTGGACTTCATGCTGCTGACAAAAAAGCTTCAAGCCCAGCAGTTCAGCTAATTTTCAGTCCACCCCACTGTCCACTTCTCTAGTCATAAGTTACTTCATAAGTTTGTCTAGAGGATGTAATTCAGAGACTGTGTCAAAATCCTTACTACGATCAAGATAAACAACATCCACAGCTCTCCTCCTCTACTGAGCCTGTAAACCTTTCACAGAAGGCTGTCAGGTTGGTTGAGCATGACATTCCTTTCATAGATGCATGCCAACTAACTTGTGTATGCTCAGTTTGTTTAAATCTTCCCTAAACCAACTCTCCTCCACCAAGTGTAAATCTTCCTTGCCCCAAACTTTCCCACTGGTCTCGGAGGCTGGCGAGAGAGACCAGTCTCAGAGAACACATTTCCATTTTAAATTCAAGAAGGTATGAATTTGTTGATCCTGTCAAAGATGACTGAGGATACCAGTACTCAGAGTAGCTGCCTGAATGAACTTTGAATGGGGACTTTGCTAATCCTGTCTTGTTATGCTAGATTCATCTGAATGATGAATACACAATCAGAAACTCAAACACAGTCTCAGTCAGCCTTCTGGAATATGTTCATTGCAATAGCATCTGAGAGAATGAGAATAAAGAAGGAAAATTGATTAGCACTTTTGTTTCTTCTGGACTGAGGAGATTATGATCAGGAATTAAACCCTCAACGTTTAATAGTGCAGAGAGCATTACCATGCTCAAATTACGTTACCTCAGTGGGCTCCCCACTTTTGCTTTGGAGAGGAGTACCACTAAAAGAAGAATCTTGTTCTTGTCAGGTAAGTAATACAGAAGTATAGAAGTATTTTGCAGGAAAGTAGTATGGCTTCAATAAAAATTTAAAAAGTATTTACAAACTTGAGAAAAATAAAGTGTGTGTCAGAAGTCAGATCCCTTCTGTACTGGCAAAGCAGAAAATAGCCTTTGCCTCAAAAAAAAAAAAAAAAAAAAGATTCCTTCTGTAGGTTTTTCTGTTCTGCAGCAGAAATTGTTCTCAGAATAATAATAATTAATGTTATTCAAATAGCGAGCATCCGAGCAATTAGAAACAGGGATAATGGAGCATGCTGAAAAGTTTTATCTTACAAGGGATCCACCATCAAGGCATAACAGGTCAAAAATGACAGGTAGCAAACAAAAAGAAACCATTTTATTCTATTATGCCTTATCCTTGGAAGAGTCACAGGAGAATGAAGAAGTAACACGGCGAAAGACTCTACTCAATTCAAAATAAAAAAATCCATTAAATAGCCTTAACACCTCCCTTAGAATTTATTTTCTAGAGAGACAGTTGTCACAAGTAAACAGACTTGAGAAACTTTCCACTTTTCAAACAGAACATTGACTTAGGATCCCTTCACACGACACAATGCTGCTTGCCAAGTTCATCTGCTAAGATGTCATTTTTCTTTCCAGGAAAAAAACAAACAAAAACCTCCAGAATGGCTGTGATATGTTAATTAACCTATCATTTCTAGAATTTAATTTCTAGAATATAATTTCTGCTTGCCAGCAGAAAAGGCTAAAATTGTGAACTGACTTCAATAAGTTCCCCATTCCAGATAAGTATCTTTAATTAGCATTTAAGCACTATTTGGTAGCCATATTTGGATAGTCCAAACAGTTTTCATTAGGTTCAATAGTCATTAGGAGTTTCAAAAGAAAAAGTGTCTTACATTAATCTTACTCTTGAAGACATTCTCAAAAGAGCAACTAGCAAACTCTTGAATGCAAAGTCAGTTTAACAGCACTTTTTTTCAAGTGCACCTACAATTAGGACATCGGTGTTGTATAGGTATGTTTAATCTAGGGTTAAACTGAATGAAGGTTTAGTAAGGCTATGATGAGTTTCACTTTACTATGGTTAGATTGCTACTGTTACCCTCACTGGTGTATTAAAACTCTCTGAAGTATGTCTGACTGTATTCCACTGAAGTACAGGCAGCAGACCATTGAGATATAGACATACATGATGATCAGGACTTTTCTTACAGCTTTACCATCTTCCAGCACTTATGGACTTACGCACAATTAAAGCAAAACTCAATTAATTTATAATTACCCAGCAATAATGATTATGTTTTCTTTTTCTCTGAACATCTGTCAGGAAATGTTTTCATCTTCACTGAACATTAGTCAAACACCTGCTTCTCTGAGCTGTGATGCTGTGGGGAATCATTCTCCAACAGGGGTTTAATATATGCTGAAATGGGAATGAGTATCCATGCCTTTAATTAACAGGAAAAATGTAGTAATACTGAAAAACAGCTAACACCTCTTGGAAGCTGAAACGTAAACGTAAGTTCGCTTTCAAACTAAATGAGACGAGCCACTTGAAGCCATTTCAAAATAAGGATCAAAAAACAATTACAAGGTTTTTTATCTGAAAGAAAGTGCACTGTCATTAATCTTCAGGTTTCAGAATTCTTCCTCTTGTTTTTGACATGTTTCATTTTCTATAAAATCAGGATATAAATATATCAGAAGAGTTTAAATGTTTTCTCATTTTTTTGGTCATTATTTGAGATGTGCAATTCAGTCTAGATTTCCTATTCTCATTTCTGATTTATAAATGCCACCTCATTTTTACAAGACATTGTCAATTATTCGGATTGAAAATAGATTAAATATACATGACTAAACTTACAGAATATTAGTATTTTGTTAATGAAAAACTTATAAAACTATTAATGTCGATAAATGGTGACACAGTATGAACTCAAACATATGTTTCTTATGTTTGACATCTTTTAAGGCTTGCATTACACACTAGCAGGTTGGAAGCTGAGAGTTAGTCCTGCCACTGCTCTAATCTAAGTGATGTCAGGGCAAAGGCAAAGAGATCACCACCTGATGGCATTTTTATTAGTAACACTTAGGTCAATTAGTATTAGCCTTTATTCAGAATATATATGCTCAAATTAGGCTCATTTCCCAGCTGTTGTAGCCTTATCAGTGTCAATTTCTAGAGACAACATGATTCCTGAAAATGGAGAAATAAAGAAAGAACCACAGTATGCATAAATGATGATGCAGTTGAATAAATGACGTTGGAAAAGTGGTGAATCAATCTGAATATGAGAGAGACTGTGATAAATTCAGTAAAGAAATTAACAAGCTACAATAGATGGTTAATATCCTACCTACACAAACAGGTCAGCATACACATAGGTCATACATACTTCATGTCATAAATCATGATTTATTTTAGACGGTTTTATTCACTAAAAATTAACAGTTTGTTTCAGCCACATTTACTCTCAGTCACCAGAGCGCTATGCACACTGTCTTTGTGCTTAAAAGTAGGGATGGTTAAGTGACTGATCCCTCTGTCTCCCTCCTGTTCCTTTATCCCCTCTCTTCACTTCAGTGAGTCTGCTTAATGCTAGTTTCTCAGTGTAGACTTAATAATACATGCAAAAACCCAAGGCCCTCATTAAACATACTGCTAGATTTCAACTACCATTTCAGATACCATATTGTCTAAGCCTAATCTTCCATCAAGAGACTATAATTCTGGCATCATGTACGCACAAGCTACTGATACAACCATACGGAAAACAAATATTGAGGATTTCTTCTCTAACCACAATGATATATGGATCTGTGCTGGATGTGAGGGTTTTATTGTACAACAAAGCAAACTGCTAGCTGAGCCGCATTTAGTACATCTCCCCCAAACCTGGATAAAGATTAAACTAATTTTTACCTCCAAGCAGTTAAATTCTCAGAGATAACTGTCTGAATCTCACTAATACGCGTTGTTCAATCCTGCCGAGCCAGAGAATGAATTCTGTGACTTCTCTCAGTGATATGACTGCATTGCAATAACAGCTACAACTAGTATCTAGCCAATACTGATGTAGACTAGATTCTGCAGTAGCACTAGAATCACTGCAATTACTCTAAGCAACAACTGAAGCTAAACTTTATATCCAGTCCAATATCTTGAGACCTTCTGTTCAGGTCTCCTTAGGACCTCACGATAGCATTATTTCTAATATAATGAAGAAAGAAAACTAATACTGCTTTCAAGCAAACACTTCAGCAGGCTTCAAATTCTGGCAAGATCAAAATATAAAGCTATAGGGATCTTGGAACCAAAAGGATCAGGGCTAAATGGTAATGAACATACCATCATTTACACTTCCATCTGCACATGTAGCAGTGTTCACCATTGTTGGTGAATACCTGGACAATACGGGAACAAATCCTAAAGAGTGACTTAAGGTTTATCATAAAAGCACTCAGTCTGCTTTAACAGCGTTCTCCCAAAATAAAAAGCTCAAAAATAAAATAGACAAAATGATATGTATACACATTCTAGAACACGGATAAATAATCCTAAGTCAGTAATGGCTGGGGACTATATATTTGCAGAAAAACACTGCTAGTTATTCCATCTCTTAACCAACACTGTTAGGAAAAGAACTGACAGAGGACCAGTCCGCTCTTCTTGCCTTAAACCCTCCAACACAGCAGCCATAAGAGCTATGACAGTCCAAGAGTGTAGTGGCTGATAACTAAAACCTCCATGACACTAATCACATGCTGAAGAGTAGCATAAATATGTAAGACAACTCTTGAGGGAAGAGCAGATGCACAACTCTCAATATTAAACCCTTAATAATGAAAAAATACATACCTGTATAGTAGCTTACGTTTCATAGACGTATTGCCGCTGTGTGCATTCCACTGGGGCTGGGCATGCATTCCTGCACCTAAAGTCAGAGAATTGAGACCCTTCAGTTCACAAGTACACTTCAGCCATTTACATACAGTGTAAAGGAAACATTCTACTCTCATTTCTTTTCCATTATAGACTTCATGAGGTATAAAAAAATCTGAAGCAAAGCGGAAAGTTGGAAAAAAGTAGAATACATAGGAAACAGCATGTTACAAAGGTAAATCTATTAGATAGAGACAATTAACTCTCCTCTTTCTTCATGCGTTTATTTCTTTTCAATTTTCATTTTCTCCCAGACAATAAATGAACGAGGTAAGAAATCTGTCCTTTTTCAGTACTGATGGAAGGAATGACTAGCTAGTATTATGAAAATACTTGTTCAAAATTATTTGCAAAAGGTCTATAGAGAAGTCTCTGTTATTTTCTCGTACATGCCAATGAGCAAAGCTAGTGAAAATTTTTGAACGTGCTGTGATTACACTGAGCATTGGTGTTTTGACCATTCACAGCATTGCACTCTACTGCACATCTAGTTTGAAAATTTCTGGTGCAAACTAGAGAACCTGTCAGTCTCTCAAAAGATACAAAGTTTGAACAGCTTAATTCAAAACCAAGTAAAGATTAGGGCCATTATGACACCTGAGCTGTGTATATTTATCAGTATTTTTAGGAGCCTTGGTTATGATTTAATGGAAACCTTGTAATGATGAAACACACGAGTATATGTGCATGTGTGTCTGGTGGTTCTGACACCAAAACTTTCACAAGTCTGTTCTAGCTGTTTCAGTTTTAAAACACATACATATCACAGAAAGATGAAGAAAGGCAACGCATGCATGAAACACATGGCAACAGTAAAATTTTAGAAATTTCCTTAAAGACAAAGGTTACTGCCTTTTAAAGGACAGAAGACTCTAATTGCAGGCAAGTGCACATGAAGGAAATCCTGGGAGCGGCCCAAAGTTTGCAAAGAAAACTACAGCCATTATCATCAGGAGCTGCAATTAAAAAAAAAAAAAAAGAAATAAAAAAAAAATCTTTATTTCCGTATTTAAATTTTCTTTGTAGATTTCTTCCTGGCATTCAGATTAACTTTTTATTAAGCATAGCCTGTATAGGTTGGAAATGCATACAAAAGCCATCTTACTAGGTACAGTTGAAAAAAGGTTAGAGTGTGAAACTGATACTTTGTTGTCAGTCAAAAAATCACCATTTTTGCCAGAAAACTGGCAGAGAATTTGAACAACTCCACGAACTAAGTTTGTCTTGTCTATGCAGAAATTGCCAGTATAAAGCGCTTTATCTATTTTTTTTGAGAAGTCTCAGAAGCAAGAGAATTGTAAGGAACGCATCCATCAGCACACCTGCCTGACCTTGGAATCAAAAAGGCATCCTTGGGAAAACACAGATTCCAACCATCTTTGAAAAAAGGCTTGTTTCCTTTCATCACACACAGCTAAATGATACTAGTGCTGAAAATAAAGATCACTCATCTAGGGAATTTCCATTTGTGATTCCTGGAAAAAAGTTTTCTGCAATTGCAAGCATGCTAGAGATACTTAACTTCAGTATTGACATGGTAATCTGATGATGCATACATGCATGCATGCATGCATGCATCAATTCCAGAGCACCTGTAATAATGTATACAGAAGGAAAAAGCATTCAAAATTTGGAAAACTCTTGTTTACTTTTGTAGCATAGTGTTGTTATATTGTCATATACAAATATAACCTTAACAAATGTTAGGAATTCTGAAAAAGCGTAAGATCAGAGTAACATAAAATTAATAGATCCTCATACAAATAGTAATAATGAGAAAACATGGGTACAGCATACTGTTCTGATGCACAGTTTGAAAACTAAGTCTTCCCTAGACAAAATGTTTGAAGACTTCAGAGATTTTTCTCTGAACTCAATATGAGCCTTTTTATCTAACAACTTATTTTTTTCTTAATCTAAGTGATTTGGGAAGTTTCCTCAAAGCAATTTGTTTGGCTGATGGGGGGGACTCAACTATCCTTTGAACCTGTCTGCAATAGTAAAATGTAGTTTGCGTTCTTCATTATTCAGTCATTGAGTGTGTGCCATGATAAACAACTGACAAACCTCAAACCAAAACAATATTGAAACCTCTTGTTAGTGATAGCTACTGTTCTTTAATAAAAGCATCCCAGTTAATGGACAATAATTTCACAAATCATTTGTTAGCCATACTGCTGTGCAGTAAACAGTGATACACTTTGCACATCCTATAACTGAAATTAAAATGATCAATTAGCATGACATAAACATATTGCCTTATGCATAGACAGCTGTTCCTACTCTTTCCAGATCAACATACTTAAAGTTCTAACATTCGTGTTATATACCACCCACTAGTGGTTATCTGAAAACCTCAAGATGCAAAAATATTAAAAAATATTAATATTAAAAATATTAAATGCTATAACAGAACGTCAAGGTAATTTTATATTAAGAGATAAAATTTCATATAGTTGTTCTGATAAGCAGTCTATATATTGAAGCCTCTCTTCAGTTCAACAGATACTAATTAATGCTGATCCCTCACAGATAAGCTGCAACTTATCTAAGTTAGTTAAACAGAGAAAACCAGGGAAAAAATATTTTAATCCTGTGTGTTTCTTACTCTGGCATTCAGAGTAATCTTTCATGCAGTTCTATTTTTAGGAATTCAATGAGATTTCTATTTTTATTATGTTTGTACTAGGCCTAAATGATCTACTGCTTTTGGAAAAGCTTTACTCCTAGAAACCTTTTTATCTATTATTTATTGTTTCATGATTAAGAAGTCTGAACAATAACAAAATAAATTTTTTTCTTCTAAGAACTTAAAACTCAAAAATGTGATATATAGAAGAAAATATCTGATAAAAAAGTAGATGTGTTGATAATTTAATTTCATTTAATTTTGTTTTTGTTTTTTGTACTTATGCAGGTTTTTTAGAGGTCTGAATGAACAGAGTAGAAGAGCATTCTAAGTATAAGAGAGAGACAGGAAGGAAATAACTTGGAAACAAAGAAATCAAGTTGGCACCACTGGTAGAGAAGTTGCTGGAGAAGATACTGCATAAATGAAGAGATTAACGGACATTCTTGTGCCTTATGCTAGCTGCATGCTTAGAAAACTCATTTACAACTGCCTTTCAAACACCATCAACAGTATTTCCCTGTACCCCTGCAACTGCAAGATAAATTCTAAAACAAAGTAAAGCTGGACAAAACAGACTTACGCAAAGGAGTGGTAATGTTGGTAGGAAAAAGTGTATCACATAGAATTAGTCCAAACTAGTTTTTGTGGACTCTGTATGTCTGCTGTCAGGGGAGTCACCACTCTTTCTCAGACAGCAATAAGAGCCAGAAATACTTGCAGAGGCTTAAAGCTTACATTCAGCACCAAATTGTAGGCTACAGCCAACAGTAGTAAGCTACTTGCCACAGAAAAGGAGTTAAAATCTACCTTGTGGTTTTGTAGGTCAGCAAGGCAAATTACAGGTATCTCAGAAATAAAACATGACTCAAATCAGCAAAGAATAATATTAATTTCTTTTTTTCAACCATTGTGTATGGTTTTACCAAAATGAAATGCTTGAAGAGAAACTTTGAAGAGAGACCCAAAATAACTAAACAGTGCACTAAGAAAATCGACTGTGTTACTACAGAGGTAGTACAGGAGAGCACCTGCATTGACAGGATGCATCTTATCAGAAAGGAACAGCATGTTCTGGAACCAATACCCATCCAGCATGAAGTCACAACAAAGTAATGTCTGTTAAACAAATCCTGAAGGGGCAGCCCAGGACGAGAAGAACAAGACCTCCAGTCAACCACATCGCCAGATAAAGCAAAGACTGGAACACCTTCATGTCAAGCCAACCATTACCTTTGTCGCATCCTCATCTTCTAGAGGTTTCTCCTAGGCTCTTCAACAGATTTTACCCCTTCCTATTAGATACGTAACTGGCTACGGTGTATACATCTGTCTCCCATTTCATGTTTCTGCAACATGTTATATTGAGAATGAAAAAGGGCATGAGTAAGCTCTAGCCAGTTCAAGAGAAGGTCACAAAAGCCTATTATTCCTATGGTTCTTACACTTACTCTCCTACATTCAATTTTAAAAGCACAGAAACGAAGGATATACATTCATGTTTACTTCCAAAACAATCATTGACTAATATACACCAACCCAATCAGCAGTGGCATAGATATGAACCTGTTTGTATTCACATGGAAATAGATTTAGCATGCACATGGTCAGTTACTAAATCCCAAGAGAAGGCATGAGAGCAAACAAAGTACACAAGGTAATTTCTTAAATCACTGTGCTGTTTCAGAACCAAACATATAAATTTACTACCAATAACAAAGGCCATCAGTGTGTAGGAAAGAACTAAGAATACTTCTGTTATCTGGGCTTGGGTTTTGGTTGGTTTTTTTCAACAATTTTTTTTTCATATACACATGATGGCAAATAAGCAATGTCTATAACCAAGCAAAATATTAATGCAACAGAAATAAAACGAAACACTACAAAATCATATTGAATTTAGCATTAGAGATTAAATGTTTAACGAATTTTATGACTACAATTATTCATATTACTGTACTGTCTAGGGATCCCACTGAATGACGAGAATCTCACTGTGACAAGAGTGATGGAAACACAAAAAAATTGAGACTCCTGGATCATAAATCTTATAATCTAAACATCAGACAAAAGGAATGAACAACACACTCGGAAACACAAGAACATGAGCTAATAGGAGTCAGTGTAATAAAGAGCAGTCATAACACATCAGCAGCCCTAGAGAAATACATTTTGAGCAGGCAGATACATCCTATCATTTTTTAATATTTTGAAAACATTTTTTCTGTTGTATCTAAACAAAATTAAAAATTAAGCAAATGAATCCATCAATCCTAAATCTATTATGTGAAGGTTCATTAGTGCTAACCTCTGTATAATCTCTAGTGATGCACAGGTTAAAAAAAAAATTATCAAGCCAGCCTAACAAGATTTGTCTATCTTTGCTGAATAACTGAAGTTTAGTCATAAGCAAAAATAATTTTAAGAAATGTTAGTGCACAATAAACTCCATCTGAGGCAAGAATAAACACTGTCCGTTTAATCCCACAAATCTGAACTTATTCTTTGTGTATAACAATTTTATTCTCAAGTGAAAACAATTAAAATTTTATAGATTTTACAAAGTGATCACAGATCTAAAATTATAAACCCATCACAGTTCATTCTCCAGCAATAAGCTGAAGTAGTGAAGCAAACTACGCCCATCAAGTAGTCAATGGCTTTCCAGTGTCTTGGTTGGACATAACGGATGCCCAATTCCTTCTCATTCACCAAGAAGGAAGTTGGATGTCCTGCTTTTTGGTCTCCTTCCATTATTCCAGGTTGCTACTGTTTAGAAAGATATCAGCAAACATACTTGGCTTCTTTTAGAGACAGATCTTCTGCATACAGTTGCACAGCAATCTTTATATTCAGTGGATTCTCACAGCTGAGATGTAATATTCTTGTGGCTCTACTTGTAGTGGAGTAATTGAGAATTGTACAGCTCTATTATACAAACAAAAATGCCAAAGAACAAGAGCAGGAACACTAAAACGAAACTAAAATAAAGGATTCTAAGACTGAAGAAAAGAAAATGACCTGTCTCTTATGGTGCTGTAAAAGATTGCGTTCAGATTGTGTCCCTATCACTTCTATATTAAGCTGCAGGCATTAGCGTATATTAAGTGATAACCAAATATGGATAGGGAATGCTATACGAATACATCTTTCATCTGGGTCAAGAAACTTGCCATGGTGCGAGCTGTAAATCTTATTAGGCAAGGAACTTCTATGCTTTGTAAGCCTCCTAAACACATATTAGGCCCATCTGATTATGGAGTTTTCTCTTTGAATCCTTGACTATACCATTTAGGGAAAATAAGAAAATGCATTTTGTAAAAAAAAAAAAAAATAACCTGCAAGAAATATAATTTCACATGTTATTATGAAAAATTAAATACAGACACTTCCTGGTCAAGTAATGACCACTAGCCACTAGGCAAGGAAATCAAAACACACTAAGCAGAAATGTTTGAAGAAGGTGCATATAACCATGGTAGACCAGGCTCACATGCAAGTAGGCAGTGGGGCTAATGGAAGAGCACAAAAATGTCATAGTCTTCAGGAAACATCCATCTAGATGACTCTATTAAAATGCTGTGACTGCAGGATGCCTTTAAGAAAATTAGAGGAAATGGAGTGAGGTCCAATACACCTCTTGAAGAAAATGTAGGATAGTTGGGACTGTCTAACCATGCTCAAGAAAGTCCTTCATAAATATACTAAAATAAAAACAAAATCTTGAGTCTGTATCAAGTGGAAATATCATGCAAAACTGAAAGTAAAACCAGTACATGTAAGTGTCAGGAGTTATAGAAGATGTACATTATAGTCCAGTGGCGATAGCTCCTTCCCTCCTTAGGTATCAGCCTAAGAGCGTGAAGTTAATTTTGAGCAATGGTGAAGACATTTTAGTGCAAATAACTGGCATACCTTTGTACTCATCCAAACTTGCTCGAATTGAAGTGGCAATAGGATTCTGCTGACAAGTAAGTTGAGTCAAAGGAAAAAAGCATACAAAATAAAGGAAGGTTCCACTAATTAGGCAACATCATCAGCATTGTTAGGTATTTGTACATGGTACCAAAAGGGTAAAGACCAGCAAATGCATCAATGGAAGGGATTCTCAGATGCCTGTAGTACTGCTGGAAGATCTCTGCCTTATGTTCTTTGATTCCAAAATAATCTCGTACACAGTGAATGCAACCAGTGACACAGGCAAACAGGCTAGCAATTTTTTTTGCAGCCTTGGAAATTTCATACTATCCTCTTATTTGTAGCATGCAGTGCCACATTTCATGCTTTTTACAAATGAAAAGTATACTACGAAGTCAAACCCAACCTGTTTGCGGTTGATATTTATGCATAACTTTCTTTGCTTCAGTCTTGCTTCCTATAAGCTTACAGGTACATATAGGGGATGTTGACAAAAGTCTGTAGACTACAATTAGAATTCTAGTGGTGCCTTAGGGAAATGTAATTTTGGGGAGTTTTAAATGCTAATTCAACACAGTAAGTAAACCAAAGTTTGTGCCCTCTGACAGACTGCTCCCAAGCCACCTAAATAAGGAATATAACTGTAATACAGTAACAACCAATGATCACAATATGACCAGCATGATGTTTATACACGACTGCGTCTGGTATTAGGCAAAAATCAAAAGAGAGGTGACAAATTTTAGGTATTTCTGGCAAACAGCAGAGTGATTTTGCTGGCAGAGATCCTTAATCCAGCACTGAAAGTTTATTTGTGGCTTTATAACTGATATAGCAACTGAAATTAAAAGTACAATATCATGCCTTCCTATTTGACTGTCTCCTTCCCACCTCCCAAACTAAGCAAATTATTTCTACCTGGATTCTTTAGACACTTGAGAGATTACATTCCAAAGAAACTTACAACCTGGAAAAACAAAAGTTCAATTCACTGTTTTGAAAAAGTTCCAAATGGTAGGTGCTGGCATGAAGGAAAATCTCCCTCCCCTTATCAAGAATTTGTAATGAAAATTTTCTGGTTTATATTCTATTATGTTCCTAGCTCAGAAGCCAAGACCCTTATTTTATAATTGCATATCCAAGAAACATAAAACCCATCATGGAGGAAATTTTCATGTTGTGAATATCTCTCCATAAGAAAGGTACCACCAGTTCTCTTTTCTGAAAATTTGTTAAAGGAGAGAAATCTTTCTGGTAATTGCAAGTTTCCTTAAAATTCAGTGGTAGAAAGGGTAGAAAAAAGACTTCTCTGAAGATAAATATTTAAAAATTTTGAAATACAACATCATCCTTTGTGAAGAAATCCATAATACTCCACAGTTCACAGGGACAGGGTGTTGGTAGAGGAGGCTTGGGAATCCCATGCATCTAACTAGGCTGGACTGAAAATCAAGGACCGAACTCAGGTTGGTGTAATTGTGGCAGCAGCAGCGAACTGCTGATGATGACCACAGTCTCCAGGTGCACCAATGTCACAGGAAACTAGTTAACTAAACTACTCAGAATAAATTTCTTAGCCCAGCTGGTAGAATATTCAGTTTACAGAGACTACATTTACCTGGAAAATAAGTCATTACAGAGAATGTGACAATGATAAAGTAAACTAGTAAAGAAGGAACGAGTACTGTTTATATTCTTTTTTATGAACACAACACGCGCGCACACATGCACAAATGCTTCTCAAGAGAAAAAATTTAATTAAACATTAGCTTGTTTAAGGCAGTATGAGGGCTGTCTTTGTTTTATGGATGTCAGACTTGGTGGTTTGGTATGAGGGAAAAATTACATGGCTGGATTGTTGCAGAGCTACAAGGTGAATGGAAGAAAGAAGATGTATACTAGCTTGCTTGCAAGCATTCTGGTTAGTATCTTAACGAGTTCACAACTTTCAAAAGATTCAGCTTTCTTTCAGGTATTTAAGACAAAATTTTTCTTTCCTGTTATTTGACTTTTCTGTGAGCTATGATAAGAATTTGGGGGTCTCATTTTCACTTACCCATGGATCCTTCCATACTACCTGGACTCCACTGTAACTGAGAATAAAGTCTTTAATATTCATTTTGTTTAATACAAAACAAATTCAGTTTTAACTTCCCGAGGTCCCAGGATTCCAAGATGTAACTAACTGGTAGTCCTAAAGGAAACAAATCTCTAGTAACAGATGCATCTAGTAAGCAACCTATTGCTAGGTTCCTTCCTCCAAGAAGTACTGCATTGTAAGCACTAGAGTCCAGGGGAGTAAGGTCATAGCATCTACATTAGTACATTTCTAATTATTAACAATAATCTTATCATTTCATATCATTTCATGACTGTTTTCTCAAAGATGATGAGCTAATCATTCATTAGATACTTAGAATATGTAAGGAGGCACATGTGCCTTGCCAATAGTTTATCAGCCTTATAGTCTGTTGAGGAATTGCCACATTATATAGGTATGTCTTCTAGAAGATCAGTGTTTTTATTTCTCTCGTTACTACATCAGAAGATCTGCTCGTACCTTTGGGCTCATCTTAGATATTCTGTTATTTACCTTCTTTAGTGCTATTTTCAATTGAGTTACCTGACTACAGAGGAATTTTCATATGTTAATTCATTTACGAATACTATTTCTACATCACACTCTAAGAAACAAGCTGGAAATTATGAGCTCTGAAGTTGTAAGTGAAGAGCCTCAAAAATAAAACATTTTCAAAATCTATAAATATCAAATAGATATTGCAGTATTTGTGGAGAAATAATTAAATTAGTCTTCCCAAAGATAAAATGCATTGATCTAATTATAGAGGAAGAAATGTTTGTGGGTTTGGATTTCTTTTTTTTTTTCAGGTTGAAAAGGAAAGTAGCAATAGCTTTATATGTACAATTCAAATTTAAGTAAAAAAACCCGTTATAATTTAGCCTACTGAAATACCACGAATTTGCATGTTAGTGGAAAATTTATCAGAATCACTTAGACAGGAAACTAACACTGAACAGCTTCCTTAGTAGTTCCAATACAAAGAAACACTAGTTAACTCTTATCATCTGTAGTCAAAAAAATTCATCATCATTAGCATTTCTTGGCCACTCTTACCCATTTGCCTTTATTCATCAATCCCTCTTTAAATCCCATTTGGTATCTAAGTGCATTTTTACTGATATTTCTATTTAATACTACTAACAGGCAATTTATCTTTTTTTTTTCCCACAGCAGTTTTCAACTTTGATTTTGTTATTCTTTTTCAAGACACAAAACAGCCTTTCAGTTGAGGAACACATAACTGGAAGGGATCTACAGGATCAGTCCTGCAAGTAATGTCACAGAGAACTACTTTGTTAATTCCTTTACATACCAATCAAGTTCCATCTTACTCACCACTATTCCAATTAGAAGACCGTTGCTGAACCTCACACCTCCAGAGATTTCTTTTTACTTTTCAGCCTAAAATTTATTCATGGTCAAGTGCATCCATTCATTATGTCAACACTGTTCGTGGTCTATTCATAAGTATAACTAAATATCCTTTTAACTTTTGCTTTGTTAAGGTCAACGAGCCATGCTTTTTCAATCTTTACTCACGTGGCATTTTCTCAGTGTCTGAATAGTAAACATTTTCTGCACTTCCAGTATTCCAGATTGGATTGCACTAGAACCTGTATAATGCTATTAATATTCTTTCTATTTGGAAATAATCTCTTGATATTTTGTACATTTATATATATACACACACACACACGACCCCCAAATCTATAAATTTGTTTATAAAATTGTTTTGTAAATTATCTCTTTCCTTAATAGAGAGCAGACTAGCAACAGATTTCAAAACACTAAGAATTACTAACAATTTTATGTCATGCATAAAAATTCATCCTTGTGTATATTTTCTTGGAACCTACTATTTTCTGGGTAAATTGTTAGATGTTTTTAGAGTACTCTAGATTGATGGGTTCTATAAATTGGATAACCTGGAGTATTTTACTTAAAAGCAACTACACTCAATGCCAAAATGATAAGTGGCTATCTACACTACCCTAAAAAAATATTTTCAGAAGAGAAACACAGAAGGTAAAAGAACACTGCTGGAGAGTAAATGTAAGAAATTGAGCCACTGAAGTCATCCTGCTGAAACCCACTGTCCACAGAACGGAGAAACACTGTGTCACTAGCAGTTGTTGTACTACATAATGAGTGTTTAAAAATTCAATGAAACCCCAGCTACTTTTTCCTTTGTGGGTTTTGTGGTTTGTTTTGTTTTTTTTAATCAAAGGCAATGTCCAGAAACATTATCAGTACTAAAGAATCCATTAATAGCATTGTTTTACAAAAGTTCCTAACAGACAGTGACTATTTTATTGTTGGATGTATCCTTTATTTTATTAATGATGAGAAGTAATCAATGGAATGCTAAAAATAAACTTGTAAAAGAAATCTAGTCTGAAATCTGAATCTGTCGTTTGAAGCAAGTTCAATGGTCACGGTAACATCAGTTGAAGATTGACTCTTGCCCATTGTGAAATAGGCATGGCTCTTCTAAAAAGGTCACAAATTTTTCAAATATAGGCACCATGTTTTAAATTTTGCACATACAAAATATGTTCATGTCACTCAAATTACACAATGTGGCAGTGTTATAAGTTTAAACATTGCTGTCAATTAATGGCAGAGAAAAGAGCCCAAAGCTCATGTAAGACTAATGACTGGGACAAATCCTGAAAAGAGACAAAAAGTATAAAACAACAGTTTTCCTGTTGTATGTGGTTTTGTGTGTGCATGTGTGAGAGTGCATATAACAAAAAATGTTTAAGAGTAAGTTCAGGTAATAGCCCATCCATTTGTTCTCAGCTTCTTATCCAGTTTCATTACTAAAGGCTTTGATTTTAACTGCATGTTAAAATGCATATTCAAATCCCATATAAACCATTAGTTAGTGTGTTGACTGGTTCAAACCAATCAAAATTGAGAATTACTGCCGAATGTCTTCTTTTTAATCTACTTGTCAGCCTCTGGGTATGTAGGATACTTGACTGTTTCAATTTTCTCCTTAACTTTATAGGATGGGTACAGGCCTGTTCTTCCTAATTTCCTATTGATGCCTTTTGAATAACCATCCCAGTGGTTTCCAGCTACGCCGATTATATCTCCAGGTTCCATAGGAATTTCATCAGCAGTTCGTGGATGATGAGCATAAATAGCAATCTGGTTGTGGGCATTCTGTCCCCCAAAGTAGTAGATATCATCCAAAGAATGGAAATATGCTGAAGCATCCGGATGCAGTGTCTGCATAATTTCATAGGCAACTCGACAAACCTTAGAAATAAAAACAGAAGAGAAGTCATAAATATTGTCCCTGCCTGCAATATACCACAGAAGTCGGCAACCAACATATAACAATGACATTTCACAAGAAGGTCAAGTTTTAGAATGTCCAGGTCAAAAAAAACCCCCCAAAACAAAAAACCAAAAAATCCCTGCTTATTTAATAATAAGAAGCATATAATTTTGCAGCATTTTAATTAGTACTCTGGTGATCAGATTTAGTAAATAAAAAAATAAATGCATAATTAGAACAGTCTACTTTTCAGTAGAAATTGAAAACAGCTATATGAACACTAGCCATCCTGCTTTTTAAAATGAATGATACATAGCAAATCAAATGTAAAAGCAAATTTGTTTTCTTTTTCTACTACTAATAAAAACTGTATATTACTTCCCTTTGAACCTTTAGAACTTGCATTTTCAAAATTTATTCTGCAATAATGGGGCTTTACATTTACTTTTCTAAAGGAAGCTCCAATTTTCACAATCAAGTAGATTCCAGAAGTCCCAGGTTTTAAAATGCTGTTAATATTAGAACAGTGATAGAATTATGACTGTTGGCAACTTGGAAGACAACTAAATGAAACTGAATTCCAGCAAGACAATAATGATGTCAGCGAGGGGAAAGATGCATTTTGAAGTGTCATTGTATCACATTTTATGAAGGGAATTCTCTTCAGACTGGAAACAGGTCCCCACATCAGAATCGTGTTGTATTTCTCAGAGTTGCCATAAACACAAAAGGCTGCCACTATAATGAAGCTCTTTTCAACAACTGGCTAGAAAGCTCTTCGCTGCCAGGTGTCTGATTTGGCCACTGTGACCTTTCTGACTTCTAATCTACATTAATGTATCTTTCTCTGATTTTGCATAAGCTTGAAAAACTAACAATACAGCAGACCTACAATATGAAGAAGCATTTGAGGTTTTTCATAGTTTTCACATTATGTAAATACAGTAAAGCTTTTCTTTTCTCCCTATAAAGATACAGTGAATAGAACTTTGATCAAACTAGACATTTGTACTTTCCTAGCTTCTTTGAGAGAGGCGTTTGCTTTAAAAATGTAATAGATTTCCTTTTATCCCTCTCCATCTGATCTTTAAAATAACTTTTCAGAAGTAGCTTTCAGAAGATTACGCTGAAGTTAATTATTTCAAAGTATTTGTTATACCATGTAATACAGAAACAAACTTGATTACCTGCACATTGGTAAGAGGTTATTTATTTTACAGCTTCTGTGACTGTTTCTGATGTTTTGTTCTATGCATATGTGTGCACCCCAGGAGAAGGATATACACTATGTAAAAGATTCTAAATCTTTTCAGTAGAAATGCTATTTAGTAAGTGTCCTGCATAGCTGACATAAAACATACATCTCCTCTCAGCAACTGTTTCCTTTGTAGCACCAAATGTGGGTAACTAAATTGTTGAGGGCAGTAGGCAAAGAATCCATCTGCAGAATTATAGTTAAAGCCACCCTCCCATTTTTTATTCATAGATTCACCTGTTTTGCAGCTTGTATGCTTACATGTACAATGCAAAATACAAAGACTAATTAAAGTCCTGGAAGGAAATGCGATTATGAAGAAAAATACGTCAGGCAGAGGGAGCTACGATTTCATCTAAATGAAGACTGGAGAGACAGAAAAGCTCTTTGTTTTAACATGCAATCTTAATTCTGCTACTGTGTTATGATTTGTGTAATGTGGCTTTTCTACACATCTCAATTAATGTCGTGTTGCTCAAACATGCCAAGTTAGGTTGTTTCCCTTGGCTCCACATCACTTGATGGGCTTAATTTCTTTAACAACAGTATTTTAATGAAATATCTATTCTTCAGCTTCAGTATCCATTTAGTTTTGGTAGCATAAATAAGAATTAATATAGGGGACTTCCTAATGCACCTCATCCTATTCACATGTACTGTAATTTTCTCTTAATACCTCTGTAATGAAGTTTTGACTCTTTTTGGCAAAGAAAAGAAAATAGAAAAAAGTCAGCAAACAATTGATTAACGTGAAAGTCCAAAATCACACTGGAAATAAATTAGACTACATTCTTATCCTTACTTGCTCTTCATAACAGATTGGACAAAAGATCATCATCAACAGCCTGATTTTGCCTATCTTCAATGTCAAAGTAACTACAAAACTGTTTATTTCATTGATGAAAGGACAGGCATAGTAGTTCAAATGTTAGAGATCAGACAATCAAATTTTAAACCCATAAAAGAAAAATTTTTCTGAACAGTGGGAAAAGTTGCAACAGACCTTAGAAAAGCACAATATATGAAAATACTGTAGAGATCCACATTGATCCATGACCAGCAAAATAGGTGTTAAATTATTTTTGAGGAGTTCGAATTATTAAAACACAAGAAGTTGGACCAAATTCATAGTCCCAACCTAATACAGGATTTCCTAAACTTCAGTAGAATTTTCTGCAACTCTGGAAAACCAAATATGTCATCCAGCAAACATGTCTACTGTCAAATGCCAGGAGATGCAGAATGAGACTGGAGCTCAAAGATACCATGTACCCCAAAGGTACCCTCAAAGAAGGTTGTACCAGAAAACCTCCAGAGGTCTCCATCAAACTGTATCACTTTAACTATGTCAATGTATTCTAACATACATTCTTTTTTCAAAATTACTCCAATACTTACAATTCAATTACAATACCTTCCATCCAAGCCATTTGTATCTATATTTAAACATGTTTCTTCTATGTTTATAGTCAGTGTTTCATTTAAAGCAAAAATTTACCACTTTTAACACAGCTATCTGAATATAATAATAGCAGAAAATTTAGAGATTTCTTACTAAGTTTTTATCCAAAAGCACATAATTCTTCCTTCAGAATATGAACTGTCACTACGCCAATGCACGTGTGACATTTAAGACATAGAGCCGTAGGTTTTGGCTGATGATCACCTCTTTCACTCTGATATGCATTCAGTGGACATACTTCAGCTGAATCAAACTTTATTATAAAAGTGGATGGCTCCTCACAACCTTTTCTTAGTGAGGGTTTTTACTTAGAGTTTATTCATGTCTTGGTCTGAAGTAGCCTATATTAATAACCTTCTAAATATGCTACAAAATGTCATTTTCTTCACAGGGTTTGGTGAACAGGAGAAAAAAAAAAAAAAGTATCAAGCATGACTGAGGGATAAGAGGCTTTTATATGCTTTTTCTGTTTTTTTCTTGTCATGGTAATGCTATTAAGAATTCTGGCTGTCAAGGTCAACATATCACTGTATTGATCATATATTAGTATTAGTACTATGCTTGTTACCTATCTAATTGTCATTACAGTGCAGAAGACAATTTACCTTTGAGGCTATGGAAAATATTTCTTTTTAAAATTAATTTTAACAATCAGTTTTGTGTCCACTTCCATGTAATAGTACAATCATATGTGATCACAATCTATCACCATCTATAGTTGAATGTTTTCCTAACCAGGAGTGTCACCTCAGACCGTATATGACAACAACAGGTTAAAAACATTCACTCTGATTTTAATCATATTTTGCTATACTTGAATTAGGTGGATCAGCATCTCAGTCACAAAATACTGCTTTCTGGTCTTTTTTAATCTTAAAAAAGCTTTTTAAAACAGCTTTTCATGATATATGAAATTAATATACAATATGACATAGTAAGAAGAAAATGTCAACGATGACAATTGTATGATTCAGTTTTCTAATGCACTCCAACTTGCTTCATGAAACCACTCAAGAAAGGCAGCTTGTAGCATATAATTATCTGCAACAAGAAGTCTCTGTGGATTACAGTGGTCAGAATTCACATTTATTGCACTGCTGCTGGATTGCTAGAAATGTAATAGACTCTGAAGATAACTTAAATGTCTGCTTTCTTCATCCTTTTCCATTCCCACTATCAAGTAAGGCAACAGCAGACATATTTAAACTGTAGTAGAGTGCAATGTGTAGAAAAGGATGGACACAAGTTACATATTAACTTTATGCAAAATTAAGAAGTGTAAAACATGTTTAAATTATTTTTACTTATTTTAAATGCCTTAACTAAGCTGCACAGAAATGCATGGATACGAGTTATACATTAACTTTATGGACAATAAGGAACTCTTAAACATGTTTAATATTATTTCTTGACTATTTCAAGTGCTTTAATTAAGCCAGTAACTTCAATTGAAGAGAAGTAATCAACCAGTGCTTACAGTCCTCTTAAATGTTCGCAAAGCATACCAAGCCTTTAATTCTTCCCTGAAATTTTCATGAGAAAGCACTGAGAATAAGATAACAGGAGCATGAAGAAAGCTAAGATTTAGAACTGGTACATAGAGTCTATATTGTATTTCTATTGCAATTTACCTGGGACGAAAATGTACAGACTAGGAAGTCTGCCTGAGACAAAAAGTGAATATCCAGAATAACACCTCTTAGGGAGTTTTCGGTGTATCGGTTATGAAGTCCTGCTGACCAGGATATGGAGTTATCACTGATAAATTCGTAATTTGGATACCTGTGAAAATACAATACACTGTTAACAGCAAAGTCTTATTCTATTTAATTATTTTCTTTTAGGGAGCATCATCTTTGCTGCAAGATAAGATTGTTAATTTGTTTTAAGTGAGTCTCTGCTTTACAGGAAATAAATTGTAATTTTGCTGAACACTAGGATGTTACTGCTGCCTCCAAGCATGTCTTCTCTTTATGCAGAAAAAAAGAAAATTAAATAAAACAATGTTGTAAGTCTGTCTGAGATCTGGCACTGTAGAAGAAGTGAAAAAATATCAGGAAGTATATGTCATGTTCTGCTAATGCTACTGATTTTAGATGAAATAAACTCAGATCATTTTGCTTTCTCTACTACTAAATAGAATATGGGATTGTGTCTTTAATAAACTACATTTTGTTTATTACCATATTCTCTATTAGATACTGATTATGACACCGTGCACAAAATCAGTCCCCTGTAAAAGGGACATATTAAATAAATGAACATAAACTACCAAA
>VFFE01009001.1:328124-350958 GCA_008921705.1 Burhinus oedicnemus
GTTATTAAGGCCATGTGGAGAGCAAATTTTGCAATTTCCTGGTCAAAAGGAAATAAAAGGAATGTAAAATTTCATGTGAATTCACCTTTCTTGACATATCATAAACAAAATAGTAATACTTTAAGTCACAATATTTTTATTTGAAATATAAACCTTTGTTTTATATTATTTTAAAAATAAAATTAAAAGTTTTTAACGTAACAATGACTTTGAAAGAAAAAAATTTTTTTAAATATCGAAAAGAACGGTCTTTCTCAAAACATTTGTACCCTTTTACTGGAGAACTGAAATCAGCAGCGAAAAGTAGTACGAATTAATTAAATTTTCAGTCAGCCTCCTACCAAAAATAAGTTTTATATGAAAAATTCCACGTAGATGTAACAAAGATCATAATTACATTGCTGTTACACAATAATTATATTTCAATCATGAAGCACAACTCATGAGACTAATCTGCCAACTACAAAATTTCAACTACAGGACTAATTATAAAATAATTTAAATAAAATTTATTTTTCAAATTTACAACTTCATAGTAATTATAAAGCAATATATTATATAACATAGTAAGGCAGCTAATATTACATTTGGAAGAATTAATCATTCCTCTACTGTTTAATAAAGAAAATCAGAATACAGAGCAGGTCCTAATACTGGAGCAAGAATAACTTAGATCTGTAAGCAGATGCTTCAAAGCCTGACAGTCCTGTGCTGAACACTGCTCAAAATAAGGTTTACACTCACAAGTTCTTGGCAAGATACTGAAGTTAGCATGCACTTCTATACAACGGAGCTTGTGCAAACACCCTGGGCACATGGTAGACGTGTAGATTATGAGAACCTCTTGTAAGAACAGGCTTAATTTATTCCATTTTAAGGCCAAAAGTATGGTAAAACTGTTTTCAAAATTGAAATGGGCAGGCTTTTCCATCTAACATCTACTAGCCATGACTACCAAATCAGGAAATTTCTCTCAAGTGCCAATCAAAAACTGCATGCAAAACTGCCACATCTGAGGAAGAATTTTAATTTATCTTCATAGTGATTTTAATAGAATTTTATGTTCCCAAGAGAAACACCTGCTCTAACAAAAAAAAAAATATATATGTATGGTAAATTTCCCAGAGAGAGCATGACAACTTTAAAGGGTGCATCTGATCATGAATGTCAGGGGAAGTGCGTGTTACATTAAAAACAAGACAAGACAAGACAAACAAACCAACCCCACAAAACTAAACAAAAAAACCAAACAAACAAAACCAACCAAAAAATAAAAAGGAAGAGAAGGTGGAAATATTCATTTGGAATAACAATAAGATCTCTTCTGAGAAATTAAAGAAGGATACGGATCAAGAAATAGTTTTTTCAAGATGAACTCTACTACAACGATCATTTTCTTGCCTGTCTTCTCATGTCTAACATTTTCTGTCAATATTTAACCAGCTCTCAAAATACAAGCGATGACAATACAATATTTGTGATATATTCTATTTCTATTTCCATTGTGCAAATGATATTAGTTTGTTGGGGTTCTTTTAGGAAAAAAACCCATACAGACCAAACGGAAGTATGTCACACTCTACTGTGAAAACTATCTGAGGGACAGAGATGGGCATCAGTCTTACTTCAGTGACACAACTCTGAGGGGAGCAACATGAAGAACATTTAACAGATGATGTCATTTCTAGGGACAGTGAATATAGTTATCGCACCCCTTTGCAAGTTTTTCGCATCAGGAATACTGTTAAAATTAATCACTTCCTTCAGACTTCAAAAATCAGAATCCACATGAGTAGAGACAAGAGAACTTTTCCTGAAGAAATTGGTTTCTTAGTAGCAAAAGATCAGTCTAATAAGTTAACAAATGAAGCAAACCAAAAAAAGTGTCATATCGGATCTGGTTAAAAAAAAAACAAAACAACCAAACCAGAATTATTTACACATCTTATGTACACATTTAAAATTTTCTCCCTCCTCGCTTTATTCTGGAAACAGTCTTTGAGATACTTTTAAATCTGGTCTTCAGTTCCATTTTGTAAAGGTGATCCAAATTCACCTAATTAACAGTTTCAGAACCTATTTCTTTAAACCAGTAATCCCAGCTTAGCATTTTTCTACTCGCATGTTTAAGTTTACAAACAAGCACTTTTACATTGTTATTCCCCCCACCCCACCCCCCAGTGCTATATTCATGCTTGGGAAAAGAGGTTTCCTTTAAACATCCTAAAACGTGAGCGTAATAGCAGCCATACTCAGTGTGACCAAAGAATCTTCTAGTCCATCATCCTGTCTCCACCACAGGCTAAGCAGAGTATAAAGAAAAATACAGTAAAAGGCCAAGCCTATACTCCTCTCAAGCTTAGCCATACGTAGGACACTGACCTTCTGCATAAGGAGAAGTTTAATTCTCCTTCCCACTCACTATAATGCTTTAGATTCTATTTAAAGCTATTCTTACCAAAATGACTACAAAGAATAAAGGAAATGAAACTTCCAAAGCTCTATAGTTAGCTGTTGCTTCCTTCTATTCCCTTTTCCATCTGGATATATAATTATGATTACTGTAATACTTACATTGTAAGCTTTTGGGGATTTTTTTTTTTTTTCTTTTTAAGCAGAGCTTAGGCACAATCCTATTGCTAGGATTTCTGAATGCAGTGGTAAATGAATAATAAATAATAAGATGTCATACTCTTATTGAGAGAAATCACCTAAATACAGTATTTTGTAGGATCTCTCCTAGCTTTCCAAAGATATTAGTCACACATTCTCTTCTTTATAACAGGAAAGGAGCAGACTGTGAAGATAAAACCAAAGAACGGAAAATGGCATAATACTGTTTTCTTTGTATCAGACTAACTATATGTAGTATATCTCCTCCACATATCTAAAAAATAATACCTAATTCTTGTAAAGCTACCTAATAAGTTCTTGAAACCTATATACAGGCCAGGAAGGAATTTTTTTTTCTCCCTAAGAAAAGGGTAAAAGAAGATATCAGAAGAAGGTAGGGAAGAGATAGTTTAAAATCTTTCCTTCCTGAACCTACCAGCCTCAGATGACACAAACCAAGCACAGTAATAAGACTATTTCAAGATCCAGTTGGTTTCTGAAGCTGAGTAACTAGTTGTGTGACCATAGATTATTGCCACGCTGTGCAGCAGGTGCAAACCAAGGCAAGTCCCAGGCTCCTGTTCTCAATTTGCTAGGACTGGGGAAGCGTCCAGAACAGGTAACGCAAGTTTTCTTCCCTATGAAAGAAAAGTGTGAGCATGTGTGTAAACAGATGGAGAAAGAAATAATGTGTTTGTTCACATCTTGCTCTAAAAAGAACTGGGAAATGTAGGAGCTGTTCATCAGACTCAAGAACTTTGAAGCACTACTGAATTCTATATATTAGGCATACTATGACTCGGGGGTGGGGACAGTTGCAACAGCTAACCTACAGATAGTAGGGAGAAAAGACATTAACTTTCTATTGTGGAAGTAAATAAACAGTGAAATAGGGTGGAAAAAAAGCTTTCATAAGTGCTGAAAAAAACCTCATGAGAGAGGTAAGTTATTGCAAAAAATGAAAAAGCAAAATACAGATTACTTTACAGGTAAACATCCTGAAAGGAAGAATGCAATTTGTTGAAATTTAGTGTTCATACACATGAAAAAGAGATCTAAATAGATTCATATATAAACCAGCAAGGTATTTAATATGGTTTCTTAAGAATTTATGTGCATGTTCAAGCTGCATTATTTTGAATACTCTACCTTAAAGAGAGATGATGCTGTCAATAATATTATAGACTAGAAACACATATACGAAAAAATTCAAAATTCTGTATCAGAAAATATTAAATCAGGCCAAGAACAAGCAATTTACACCATTCCTAACATATCACTTACCTAACACAAATAGTATGACCTCTGCTTACCAGAAGTTGTCAAGTGCTTTAATCCCATAATCATTACAGCTGTTGAACTGTCAACCACGCTCCTCTCTAATCATGTTGTTCTAGATCATTCTAATTCTGAAAAGGTAGACCTTTTTTGTCAGAAATGTAAACTAATATGTAGTTTTCTTCACAGAAGACAAAGAAAAGGTTCCTTATTCCCAAAACCTGACCTTAACCTGCCCTTCAGAAGCCCTTAAATGATGAAACATCAAATTGCATCCTGCCTTCTGTGAAATCACAAGAAGTTTCAAATGCCTTCTACTCGATTGCAAGCAACAGTAGGGTGCAAGCAACTTAGGAAATTATGTTTCAATATAAACAATGACCTGAATACTCAGCAACGACACATTAAAAAAAAAATAAAATCTTCACTACTTACAGATTCTATGCCTTTTATTAAGGAAACATACAAAATGAATGTTGTACTTATGAGCTGTATCTTATATTTCAATAAAGGCGTGATTTAGAACGGACTTTGAACTGTCACAGAAACTGCAATGCTTAATGAAATTCAGTATTGTTTCATCAAGCAAGTCACAATTCTATTAGTTTTTGTTGCTACTGAGAACTTGGAATGATATGTTTACATAGGTAGTGCATCTCATTATTCAGAAAGCCAAAGTATACCTTGCTAAGGATTCAAAGATGAACACAAATAAAGAAAAAAATGCATAACTAAGATTGTTACAGCAATATTGAATTCTGTTATGTCACAAGCAGTAATTAAAGTTATTTAGGACAATGTAATGAATTAAATATTGTAACCTCAATTTTGTATTACCTGTCTTTTCATTGTTCAGATTTGCACTTTAAATGTTATGCTATCATAATTGTTTCTGCTACTGTTCTTGTCTCTACATATATAAAAAAGGAAGGATTAGATTGCCATCATCTGGAGTTGTATATGTTCTCATTTAGTATTTTCAAAACTCCATAATTTAAACAGCAGCCCTTTATAGATATAAAAGAAAAATAGAAATAGCACAATTGAAATACACGTTTGCAATGCTGTAGAAGATTCCTTTATTACAAAATAATATTTTCTGCTAACCTTGTATATGCTAAAGAAAATTTGTAATCCAGTATGTTATCTTACATGTTTTTCCAAGCATGTCTACCAAGAATAACAGTTCAAAAATTTGCCATTTTTGAGCTACCTTGATTTTAAAAAAATCTTAATTTCCTTGCTTAAAGGAAAAACTAAGTATTATTCTGCGCAAGGGAGATAAAATTTTGGAAACTGAAATAGGTGCTATTCAGTAGACAGATAAATAAACAGTACTCAAAAGGAAACATGTGAACTTGGACTCAGTAACGAATATGCTTAAATTGAATGTGTCTGAAATACTTATCCAAGTTTCCAGAGTCATGGCAATAAGCATTTATGAAATTGTTTATATCCCATAAACACCATAAACCAAGACAGATCCAGTTAAATGTGTAACATTCTTCTTCCATATGCATCTGCTTTCTTTTACTAAACAGGTTTTGTCATCTTAGTGACACCTTGCAAAACATGCAACTTAATAATGAGTTTTTACAGGAAAATACAGGACATGTTAGGAGTAAATGCATCCTACTGTGCATTTCCAAGTTTGAACAAAGATATATTTTCTATGACAGGCTGGGATATCCTATAGCTAGGGTAGGTTGTTACAGCCACCTTCTGCAGAGCTAGAAGACAAAGAGTAAAAATGGGACAATGTTATACATCGAGAATCCCACATATATTTAAGGACAAATGTTAAAATTATTCAACATGTAGGGTGAAAGTCGTCTAAGTTGTCAGTATAGAAATCTTTCAGAGTCATCACAAGTTTTTCAACCAACTTTAAAAATTTCTCTGGCAACTATTCACAAAAAGGTATTGTTTGAACAGATGAAACTTCTTAATACTTTAACTAGTTATATAATATTTCTGAATAGTTTCTTTTTAATATACATGTTCTGTAAGAAGTTTGGTGCATTTATTATTTATATTTTTATTTCCCTTTTACACCATTGGGTTGTTTTTAAATAGTCAAAGGTATCTTGTGCTCAACTCTTCTACATTTTTATCATTATGCTTTGAAAAGCATACTTGGAAAAAAAAAATCATCCAAAAAAGAGAATTTCTGAGAGAAAAATCAAAATCACTGGAAGCTGAAATGCAATCTTAACTGTTTAAGTGATAAAAAAGTAATGATACTAAGATTTATGCACACAAGAGTCAGAAATTGTAAAGCTAACCAGAAGGAACAAACTGTAATATAAACATAATTCATCTTACTTGGATTTTGCCTCTTGCAACAATGAAGGGTCATCTGTAGCCAAATACACTCTTTTTTTGTCAACACGCATTCTGCGAGCAAGAAGTTCAAACCGCTCTTCAACATGTACCATATATTCTTCAATGGGATGAAATGCCGCCTCTGTTCCTACTTTGTCTGTCCTTCGGACGTGAACACTGGAAAAAGGCAGAAACTAGGAATTCAATTTATAAATACAATACATAATTTAGCAACAGGAATTTTAACTTTAAATTTCATGCTTGTGCTTTTAGAATGCATTTTAAACTGAGTCCCTACATTAACCCAGGAAGAATTAAAACTCATTTATGTCCTTCAAGACATACTGACAACATGAAGTTAGCTGTCAGTCTGTTCTTGAAAGCAATATAATAATCTTGCAAGGAAGGCAAAAGGTAACTGAAAGGATAGAATGAAGCAGGTTTAATTATAGCATACAAGGTATTCCTTCTGTGCAAGAGGTTAAGTTATCCAGTGTAGTGAGATAATGCTTAATCACTACAGTTCAAAAGCAAAATAGGAATATTTGCATCATGGGTATATTGGGACACCAACTACAATCCAGAGTTTGAATGAAGGTAGTTAAAAATGCATCTTCCACATCTGCTTGAAACCTAACAAGTCCTCAGATCTGCCAGTGGTAAAGTGGCCTACTGACTGAATGGTCAAAAGCCAACTAACATTTGGACAGAACTATTGTGTACTCCTACAAAAAGAAAGATTAAGGATTGAAAGAAAATTCTGGCAAAGGGAGCAATATTTGCAGACTCCAATATTTGCAGACTCTAGTACAGCAGCAGCGACATTTCTCATGTTACACGACAGTAAAACCTTTCTTCCACAAGCTGGTCTTTATTGTCCATAGGTGCTTTCCTTCCTTCTCCCCATATCTCCCCATACAGACCTTTCCAATTCATAGTTACTGCTAAGAAACAACAATAATGAAAACATCAGCAGGGAAGGGAAAGGCACATACCATGTTCAGGTGCAGCCAACAATAAAACTATTTGTGGATTGCAGCATGTAAAATGTAGGCTTAGCCTTTTTTCCTCAAATGTAAAGGCTATAGGCACTTGAAAAGAAGAGCCAGACAGAAAAGTGTCTGGAATACAAGCTGTAAGGCAATTACATGAATGAAATTCTATATTACATTTCTAGATATGGAAGGACATATAAGCAAACCTTCTATTGAGCCACCTTTTATGTATCTGTCCAACTACAGGTAGACAAGCATGCTGAAGAAGTACTTGTAATCAACTTGTATTATGCACAGTTTAAAAATAATAGCTTCATCTAGAAAGCACCCTCTCTCCCCACAAAATGCTTGACGCTCTTGGATATCCATCATAAAACAATTTGTCATGAACAGCAATCACTATATACACATATTAAAGCACAGATAGTGAAAAAGAAAACTAAATACCCACCCAATCACTGGATGTTTGAAACCAAGTTTCCTTGTGGCTTCCTCTATTTCTTTTTCTAACCAAGGCTGTGGACGAATCAAGTATTTCACAAACTGCGAGACCCACCACACTGCAGGATCCCCATGTACACGAATTAGCCTATCAGCCAGGTCTTCAGGGACAGCCAGCGGTAAGTAAGGTGGCCGTGGGTGTAAGCTGTCAACAATGGGAAGTTCCACCACCTGAACATCCTTATCATTAGCCTCACCTGTTTTAAAATACATACTAGGATGAGTCAAGCAGTTTACTTTATTAATAAGCTTTACCAAGTAACATCCCAAAGATATCAGCTAAACTGTATCTTCAACTTCAGAAAGAGTACCTAACTCTTGCTCTACTTTTTCAAAATAGCATTAAAAAGATTAATAAAAATCATAGTTTTAGACTAGATTTGTGTAAGGACTGTATCTAACAATCCACTCCAGCAGAACAAGGTCCTTGAATTCCTAGCAGCTGGTAGTTAATAAAATATAAAAGGTGTTCATGTTTATATATTCATACCCTTTTATATACAACTACACCATTACTGTGTGCTAAGGCTTACTTGGACAGACTTGTTACCTAAAAATGCTTAAAATTCAGTTACTTGTTTAAAAAACAAAGAAATATTTTAAGGTCTAAGAAACTGTTAAAAAAATAACTATACAGCCCCACTGCTCTTTTGAATACATTTTATCGCTGTAAATCTCAGCATTTCAGACATCATTAGAATCACTGAATTAGCTACTCTACTGACAGAAGGGGAGAAAGGACAGAAAGAGAGACAATTCCTGTCTTGAAGAACTTAAACTATGACAATAAGTAGCAAATTAAATAGATTAAGGAAAAAGCCAAGCACTATACAAGCACGTGATTTACATACTGGTAAGAATTTGTTATCTTTTAAATATAACTAAAGCAGAATATACAGATGTTTTAGATGGTACTTTCATTCAAGGCTCAATAGCAACTAAACATTTTTTAAGAGTTTTTACAAATTATGCAAACATAAGTGTCTACATAATTGATAACTCAAAGCTATTTTCATATACTGAAATAAATTATAATACATGACAAAATAATGCAAGGCATTACATTTTGAAACATTGAACATTTCAGGTAAGATTTCTAGTCTGCTTATTTCCTCCAAAAGAATATTTTCATTGTCCGCAGTGTTTATTGGCAAATATGGTTAATTCTCTGTTTAGTGCTCACCAGCCAGGAAACAAAACTCTTTTAAATATAAGCAAACCAAACTCAGACAACTCGGACCAAGTAAACCTGATGGCTGAAAAAATCAATTCAGAGTAAGGATAATAACAGTTAGAAATCCCTAAGGTTAAAACACTTTTGCATGCACTAAAAATCATTTCATTATATTTATGTCAAAGACCTAGAGATATGACAGTTGCATGATTAAGTCATACGTTGCCAGAATGCCCCACTAACATCAGTGAGCCTACCAAAACTAGTCAAAATTCAGCAGTAACTCTCTGAGATATGGTTATTTAAACAAGGAATGTTTATTATTATCAGGTATATTTTCAATTAATTTTTAATTTGGAAGATCTGTCTTCATAGGTGTATCTATATGTTAATATTTCATCACTGCGCTGTATAACACCACTATAAAGGGATCTTTTAGAAGAATTTCCCATAGAATATGTACTGTAGGTATGGATGATACTTTTTAATTCAAGAAGCTAATTCATATTTTTACTATCTATTATATCACACAGAAAAAGATTTAGTAAAAGTTCATAAATCTAGTAAAAATACTGAGCATTTAAGTTTTCTTATAATAAGATAGATAATATTTAACTGTCTTCAGAAAGCTGCAATAAAGAAAAGCAGCCTGAAGCCAGGGGAGCGCTAAATGAGGTGCAGATGTGAAGTATTAAGCAGAAGTCTAGACAAGAAATGTTTAGCTTGGGAATGGTATGAAAGAACACTTGAGGTTCCATTCTTTTTACCATTTCCCCCTCAAGTGAAAGTGCGGGAAGGAACAGGGTGGGAAAAGAAGAGCAATCTTACTCAAGAGAAGAAAGAAAAGGCTCCAATCTTAAATTAGAGAAGGAAATACACTGCAATTCTTTTGAGGAGAAAAAGCAGAGGTGCTAAAGTGCATATAAAAAGGTGAATTTTTATTTAGTATCACTGACAAGTTTTTAACTGTCATTCTATCATTGAAAAAATATGCTGTTGTGTAAAGACAGCTGTTTGGAAAGTCTTACTGTTGATAAAGCTGATTGAGTGATCTGACCCACTATTTGGCATTCTGACCCTGAAAAGCACCCAATATGTTGTTCCATACTATTCAAAGGATAAGAGTGGGCTTCTAAAAATTTCCACGAGACGTCTTAAAGTTTTGAAGAAAACGAGATTTGCCAGTAATAACTAGGAAAGGTCTCAGCATATAGCAAACTACATTAAAATATGTCAAAATCACAAGAATACAAAAGCAGATGAGAAAGAAAGCCAGATTTCAGCTTTCAACTGTACGTGATACATTGTTTGAATAGTAATGAAGTTGCACAAGATCTGCTGCAAATAAAAATCAGAAACAAACAAAATGTATTTCATTAAGGCAAAACAAACAATTTGGTTGTGCAAAATTAACTATTAAGTCGAGTGTTGATGAGTGCACTTTGAGATACAGAAAACTACTTTTTGAGAAGGAACTGAAAATATCATATGGTTATTTCACAGAGAAGATTCAGAGTTCCTTAGTTTGTAAAACTACACAATATGATACCCAATAAGGGAACTATCACTGCAAGTATGGGTAACAAATGGAAAGTCATAAAATGAAATATTCACAAATACAGATCAAAGAATGTGGTGTTATTATACTTAGAAACTTTTAACTGGTCACAGAAGACTCTCATGCTTGAGGACTTTTGCCTGTTACTAATTGTTGACAAAATAATTCTGACATACAAAGTGTTGTGTTGATACAATGAATGTAAGTGGTTTGGGTTTTTTTAATTTAAAAAATCAAACTATCAATATGGTTTCAACAATGTTCTATTTTGTTAACAGTTTAAATAAAATTGTAAGTGGGCAAGGTCCATAAATCTACTTAATCCAAACATACAAACTTCTGATAAAGCACAGCCATTTGACATCATTGATTAGAACATCCATGTAATCAAATACTTAGATGTGTAACAATTCTAGGAAACTTTTTGACAACTGTCTAGCTTTTATTACCTTTATTATCATTCTGAACAATGAAGAAAAAACTTCCTATTAGTCTTAACCCACTTCAAAAAGTATGAGATTGCAGATGCAGTAAAAGAAAAACTTACAGCAATTGTTTGCTGTAAACAGTGAAGAGTAACTCTTTAGTAACCTGAAGGAGTAAATAACTACTCTCTGCAACAGCCATATAGGCAATTGACAGCTTTGTTATCCTACTGATTACTTTTTTTTTTTTCAGCGTTCATTGAAAGATTCCTAATAGAGAATGATCTTGTCCTATTTTCAACAGGCATAGTTTAAAAAAACTTTCATGGAAATTTTGGATGGCAGGATATTGTTTTTGTTTACTCAGAAATAAGTTGCAATCAAAATCAATGATACATAGATAACCAAAACTCAGTCAGATTGATAGGCAAGCATATACATTACAAAAACATGAAGTCACATTCTTGATTGATACAAGTTGTAGCTGTTCAACTGAAGATAGTGAAGTTGGGTTAAAAATACAGAATGATCTTTTTATCCACACATTTCTTCAGTTTTTAGCTATGTAGTCTCTAAATTTTAAAATACTTCAGTTCTTCGACTTCCCAGGTGTATTTTGTTAAATAATAGATAAGCCATAAAAGGTAATAATCCATACTAATGCTTATAACTTTTTCTCATGTTGGTAGTTCAAATCACAGCATCATCATGTCAATCAGGTCCAATTCCCTACTCAGTACAAGTCCAGCTTTGACATTTGATCACAGAATCATAGAATTACTTAGGTTGGAAGATACCTCTAGAGTTGTTACAGGTCATTTACATTTCAGCAATACTTCAAGGTACTTCTTCCAATGTGATTTATTTTGCTTTTACCATTGCCAAAATTTGCCTCTATAATTCTGTTCATAGTTTGTTTAACTTTCATACAATTCCAGGTGCTATTTCTCAGTTTGGACTAACCTGAATAATAGTCCTCCAAAGTTCTGCAACTCAATCCATTTTTCCTTCACTGAATAATTAAAAGTGTTTTTGTAATGGTCATAAAGTACTGCAATATTGATAACACTCACTCTTTTACTATAACAACATACTCTGGAGGAAAATCACTGACTTGTAAAGAATCTGATTTTTATTTAGATGACCCATGCCAGTTGCACCACCTAGTTCTTATTTATCACCATTCTTTGGATATGTTCATCACTAATAGATCAGTAATACAGTTTCAATTTCCAGGAGTCCCACTGATTACTTTTTAAATGCTGAAATGAGCTGTGTGTGTTATAAAAAAGCATAACTTTTTTTCCCTGCAGTATCCCAATGTGCCTTAATTGCTTACTTTATAGCTCACAGGACATACATAATCTTTCCTGATTCGGCATAATCTTACTGCCTGTCTACTTTTCAAATTTAGTCTTTGTCCTAATTTAAGTCCATTTAGAAACTTTTGCTATTTGTATCTTACATATCAACTTATTTGAAGTCTGGGAAAAGTTGGTTTGGCTCAAAATGACCTTTGGAATTTTGTCATCTTACCTTACTTTACTTCCTGCCATCTGAACATTGGCTCAGACCTGCATTTGGATGGGCATTTCTGTTGAGTGTTCGTTACTTTGCACAGCAAAGTATCAGCCTCATTTCAAGTAACAATCAATACTATTAGTTAATATTAACTGAAAACCTGTTTGAGCACTTTATTCATTCTCCTATTATTTGAAAATTTGTCATCTAATTTCAAAGTTGTCCTTAAAAATATGCCAAGGAACAACGTGCAAAGGACATTCCTGTTGTGTAAATGGGAACTTCAATTTAATTTGTTTGTGTGGCTAGAAAAACAACTGAATAAACTCAAATAAAAATTAAATAGCCTCATTACTTTTCTGTTTTTATAATATACTTATTTAAGCTGATATCAACTTGCATAGACTAATCACAGCTGTACTTAACCAATTAGCTCTACAACCTGGAAGACTTCCTGCCAATTTGAAACCTCACCCCAACTGAGTGAACAATTCTAAATTCAATCACACAAGATAAGTCAGAGTGCTAGGAATGCTGTTAGATTAGCATAGGATATGGTGAGAAGGTCTGTGGTGAATTCTCACAAGGCTCCTCATTGTCTTGCTGGCTACTGTTATGTATATCAAAGACAGCAGGTTCATGGTTCATCAACTTCAATGATATTTTAATGCTTTTCTTCACAAGGCAGACAAAATAAAAAATGGAAACTATGCAAAGTTCTGGTGTGTTACGCTATTTATGAACTGTCAACTAGTTCAGAAGAAAGAAAAAGTATGCTTTTATCTGTTCTGTGCTGCAGACTACATCTCCTACAACTATCTTTTGGGCATTTCCAAACATTATTAGAGTCACCTAGTAAGGACTTTATGCCATAGCTGAATTAAAAATTGAATTAGAATGGAATTAAAATAAGATAAAGAATCCTATTTTTCTTTTATAGTAGTCAATGTAAAATATAACTTGTATATCTAAGTGTTTTTTCTCTACGATTTTCCTTTGCATATTTTTAAACTAGATTCGAAGGGGGATGGGGATGTAACTGGGCTCACTAGAGACGCGCCCGGGTGCAGTAGCCCAGCACTTGTGGGGCACTGTGCTAGTATTTTTGAGAATCAGAAGGCCTAACACCCCTCAAGGGAAAAAAATACACACTCAACTGCCTCTCTGAAATGCTTGTACACCAATGCACACACCATGGGGAACAAACAGGAAGAATTAGAGATGCGTATGCGGTCGCAGGGCCATCACCTCATTGCAATGACTGAGACATGGTGGGATAGCTCACATGGTTGGAATGCTGTCATGGCTGGCTGTGTTCTCTTTAGGAAAGATTAGGCCAGCAAAGCGAGGTGGTGGGGTAGCTCTTTATGTGAGAGAGCAACTGCAATGTATTGAGCTCTCCCTGGGGGCGGATGAAGAGCAAGTTGAGAGCTTGTGGGTAAGGACTAAAGGGCAGGCTAATATGAGAGACACTGTTGTGGGGGTTCATTACAGGCCACCTGATCATGATGGGGAAGTTGATGAGGCCTTCTACAGACAGCTGAGAGTCGCTGCACAATCACAGGCCTTGGTTCTCATGGGGGACTTCAATCACCCTGGTATCTGCTGGGAAGCCTACACAGCTAGCCATGTACAGTCCAGGAGGTTCCTCCAGTGTATTGATGATAACTTTTTGACTCAGGTGGTGGAGGAGCCAGCAAGGAGAGGTGTACTACTGGACCTAGTACTGACAAAGAGGGACTGGTGGAGGACATTAAGGCTGGGGGCAGCCTCAGCTGTAGTGATCATGAGAAGATCGAGTTCAGGATTATGTGTAGTAGGCATAAAACAACAATCAGGATTGCAACCTTGGACTTCAGGAGGGCTAACTTTGATCTCTTCAAGAAACTGCTTGGAGAAATCCCATGCGTTAGGGCTCTAGAGGGTAGGGGGGCTCAAGAGAGCTGGTTGATATTCAAGAATGCCTTCCTCCAAGCTCAGGATCAGTGCATCCCTAAGAGCAAGATATCAGGCAAGGGAAGCAGGAGACCTGCATGGTTGAGCAGGGAGCTTCTGAAAAACCTCAAGTGGAAGAAGGAAGTTTACAGTACGTGGAAGAAGGGACTGACCACTTGGGAAGATTACAAGAATGCTGTCAGAGTATGCAGGGGTGAAACACGGAAAGCCAAGGCCTCCTTGGAATGAAATCTGGCAAGGGATGTCAAGGTCAATAGGAAGGGTTTCTTCAAGTACATCGGAGGCAAAAGGAAAACGAGAGAAAATGTGGGCCCGCTGTTGAATGAGACAGGGGCCATGGTGACAGATGATGCAGAGAAGGCGGAGTTACGGAATGCCTTCTTTGCTTCAGTCCTTACTGCTCAGGCCAGCCCTCAGGAGTCCCAGACTTTGCAGGTAACAGGGAAAGTCTGGTGGAAGGAAGACTTTCCCTTGGTTGAGGAGGATCAAGTTAGAGAAAAATTAAGTAAACTGGTCATCCACAAGTCCATGGGTCCTGATGGGATGCACCCGCGAGTGCTGAGGGAGCTGGCCAAAGTCATTGCTGGGCTGCTCTCCATCATCTTTGAAAGGTCCTGGAGAACAGGCGAGGTGCCTGAGGACTGGAGGAAAGCCAATGTCACTCCCGTCTTCAAAAACTGGCTGGCAGACAGAGCTCACAGGGTTGTGATTAGTGGCACAGTGTCTAGTTGGAGGTCTGTGACAAGTGGTGTTCCCCAGGGGTCACTACTGGGTCCAGTCCTGTTCAACATATTCATCAATGACCTGGATGAAGGGATAGAGTGTACCGTCAGCAAGTTTGCTGATGACACAAAACTGGGAGGGGTGGCTGACACACCAGAAGGCTGTGCTGCCACTCAGCGTGACCTGGACAGGCTGGAGAGTTGGGCAGAGAGAAACCTCGTGAAGTTCAACAAGGGCAAGTGTAAGGTACTGCACCTGGGGAGGAATAACCCCATGCACCAGTACAGGTTAGGGGCTGACCTTCTGGAAAGCAGCTCTGTGGCAAGGGACCTGGGAGTCCTGGTGGCCAACAGGATGACCATGAGCCAGCAATGTGCCCTGGTGGCCAAGAAGGCCAATGGCATCCTGGGGTGCATCAAGAAGAGAGTGGCAAATAGGTTGCGGGAGGTTATCCTCCACCTCTACTCTGCCCTGGTGCGGCTGCATCCGGAGTACCGTGTCCAGTTCTGGGCTCCCCGGTTCAAGGACAGGGAACTTCTGGAGAGGGTACAGCAGAGGGCTACAAAGATGATTAGGGGGCTGGAACATCTTTCTTACGAGGAAAGGCTGAGGGACTTGGGCGTTTTTAGTCTGGAGAAGAGAAGACTGAGCGGGGATCTTATCAATGCTTATAAATACTTAAAGGGAGGGTGCCAGGAGGATCGGCCAAATCTTTTTGCAGTGGTGCCCAGCGATAGGACAAGATGTAACGGGCACAAACTTCAGCATAGGAAGTTCCATCTAAACATGAGGAGAAACTTCCTTACTTTGAGGGTGGCAGAGCACTGGAACAGGCTGCCCAGAGAGGTGGTGGAGCCTCCGACCCTGCAGACATTCAAAACCTGCCTGGACACCATCCTGTGCAATGTGCTCTAGGTGTCCCTGCTCTGGCACGGGGGTTGGACTAGATGATGTCCAGAGGTCCCTTCCAACGCCGATGATTCTGTGATTCTGTAATACAAAGTTTTTTAACGTGGTTTATGACTTTCTCACTAGTGTTGCACTTATGAATTTTTTTAACCATCTTTATCTGATCAAACCCTTTAAGGCAGGCAGGTATTGAATAAATTTGGTGCAATTCAGTTTTAAAGAAACTGAAAATAGAGTCCCCTTTTTTCCGCTGCCCCAGGTTTTATATGCCATATGGGTAGTGTTGTCCCATTTGTCATCTCAAGAGGCTGATTCTTGATAGCTTCAGGAGGGAATAAACCAAAATGTTTTCAAACATGCCAACATATCTTCTGTTACTTTTCTCAACCCAGCACTCCCAAGGCTGTTTTCCTGCATCCGCTCCTCTCCTCTCTTGCATAAATCTTGCAACTACCCTCACATACTCTTATGTCTCTTACCACTCTCTACTGTTTGCCTGTTGGAAAGTGACATCTGTGATCAGCCAGTCATTGCTTTCTCACTTGCTGGTAGGCCTGAATATTGACTTCAGTGGCTGTATACACATACCCAGGCTATCTTTTTTGAGAACTTTTGAGAGACCTCAACAAGACCTATTTCTTTTGGTCAAATTTTGCCAAAATTCATCCAATATTAAGAACTTGTACTAAATTAGAATAAAAAAAGGAGCAGACTGAAAGATATAGCATGATGACAAAACCTTTGCTCTCACAAGAAACTTGGCTAGAATAATTCTCTGCCAAAGATACAACGTTATCAGCTCCTTCCCCCCCCGAAAAATAAAACTTTGATGGTAGTCTTATTTCTGCCCCAGCAAATCCCCTCACTTTCAGAGCCCTTGAACTAGCAACATGTCTTTGTAACACAAGTTCCACTGATTTCAATTTCTTTTCCCATGTCATTTGTTCTTTGAAATCCCTACCCATAATCAAAACCACAACATAAACAGCCTACTTACTGTCCTAATAAGTAATGAGATTTCAATGAATGTTCTCCGTCTCGGACCTAATGAAAGCATGAACTGAGTCTATCGATTTCTGTGTTTCAAATAGCTATGTCTCTAACGCAACTATAGCCGTAGCATCTACTGATGCCTCTAGGGTCTATATTCCCCTTTTAGTCAGGTCAGGTGATCTGCATTATAAAGACCTATACTTCTGTTTCACTTAATTGAAAACTTCTCATCGCTTTAATATTAGAAGCTTTTTATGGCAATTGTCATATCATTTTGAGAGAACATTAAAACGTTAAGATTTTTCCCTTCCTCAGTTGTTTGGATACCAGCATGCCAGCTGGAAAGTTTACAGATGAAGTGTATGATTGCACTAATTGACTTCATATAACAGTCAGTGAAGGCATTTTCAGCTGACTGTCAAACTAAGTAGAAATCAAGAAGCTTACTAGTAATTTATTTTTCCTTTTATCTTTATATACTCAAACTGCTTTTGAACAATGCCACATTTCATCTAAACAGCTCCAGCTTCCTGGCTACCAGAAAATACCATAAAATGTATTTGCAAAGGCAAATACACTTTTATAAATGCAAAGGGTTTCTGCCATGTTATCCAGGTTTAGTCACTCATGCAAACAATAGTCAGAGTTCATGATTTAAAAGTAAGATCTTACATAAGAATAGCTGAAATAACTTAGGAAAAGATATTAAAGATCTTTACAGCAATACTGAAGAAAAACTAATTTTGGATTTGACTTGAAACAATTCCACTGAAGCTTATTCTCTATTGCAGTCTAATGTTAACTACTATATACTTGAAAATACTTCCAAATACTTGTTTTGAATATTAGGTTGTCTCTTCTGGAATAGAAGATAAACAGCTTACTTATATATTAATCCTTTAACAGCTACAGGGACTTATCTGCAATGACTGATCTCTCTGGCATGCATATGCTAATTGGACATATGTATGAGCCTGTAACAAGCATGTATAAACACGCAAAACACAAGACAACTTCAAGACAATATTTTAGGAGACCTAAAAGTTTTCAACAGGTCATGAGAATGGAGCTTAATATTCAAAGTTCGCTGTCCAGGCATCTAGTGGAGAAGGGCTCCTGGTTTAGATATTTACTGTCTCTTTGAGCTAGTGGTTTATAACTTGAGCTCCCAATCTTGTCTTGCCCTAATTTGAACACTTGGAAGACTCTCCTTTCAATGAATTAGTAAAAATACCTTCATACACAAGTCCAGATGGAACACAGACTTCAAGGTGCACGTAGACAAAAAGATATTTTAGTTAGCCATAAATAAACAGCAGAGAATAAAACTGCTATGCTGTTCGAAATTCATAGCAGTGAGGCACACTTCACGCTAACAGTGCATCTGAGAGAAACAGGGATGCATTCTACTTCATACAGTCTACTAATATAAAAGGGGAGAAACCAAGAGTGTAACCCTGCAATAACGGAAAAGGAAATTTTTCTGATCTTCGGTCATACATATGCCCATTTTCAAGTGGTCTATCATCTGAAGACAGAATTTTGCATTTTCCAAAGAAAATAAGGGGAAAATGTAATGGAAGAATCACTAAAAACCAATATAACTTGCACACAAATACAAAAGTTTTCTCCATAACTGTTACAGTACAAAGTATTATTAATCTGCACACTATCAGAAACTTAAAACTACTACTGTTTCTTAAAGGAGCTCAGGGCGCTTGCAAACAAAATACCTGTGTTTTTGAGATTTGTCCCAGGATTTATGTAATATCAGATAAAGGAAAATAGGTTTTAATGCTTTCTCTATAAAATGTGTTAGATGGCATTCATGAACATGTAATGGCAAAAATATTACATTATGGTAAAGGGTTTTTTTCTTGGAATATTAAATATTTATTTTTTCATATGAAATGTTAACAAAATAAATGTGTGTCTTCCAATGTAGGTAGAAGACCAATGTAATAAAATGTGGGTTTTCAAATTTCTTCTCTGTTCACAACACTAGGAGGAAATCAGTGGGCTGAGGGGCTAAAGACTGAGAAACAGAAATATAAAATGCAAGAAATTATTTTTGCCTACAAAGTCTTGGTATAGCTTTCAGTTATTTCACATGGTGGAAAACTGTATTCACTAATATTTGCCTGCTTATTTGATTCCTCATGTCTAACAAAATATATGGTAATAAAAGTATTTTTTCAGTATGACATTCTGAATCTATACAAGAAATAGATCTTGATTAATTAGTTGACATTTCTCAGTTGTTTTTTATTCATTACTCAAATGCAAAAGGACAAGAACCCTTTACGAATTGGTGAGGTTGTTATACTGAAACGAATTAAACCTCCAGCTTTGAACTACAGCCTCTCTACACAGAATTAATAGTATCTGCATTAATAGAAAGGATGACCCCATATTAAACGATATATTCCCAAGCATCAGAGTGATAACCCACCGTGCTGGAGGCGCTCTGGCACGCCTTCCACCTGGAAATGGTGGTAACCATTTTCAAGACAGAGGAAGGGTTTGGATGAAATGTTTTCATGACTTGAATTTGACCCACAGCTGCCAGTTCGGATTACCCTTTTTTAAAGATTACTTAAAAATAAGTAATATTACTTAACCATAACATGGCTGACAATGCAATGTCTAATGCAATGCATTAGAAAGTAATCTGAAACTTGAATGCAGGTGATAATTTCCCCAAAATCTGAGAATGCTTCAGTTTGGATTGAAATTCATGCAGCCAAACAAAGAACTCAGATTAACATTTCAAACTTTGTAAAGACTATTTGAGACCCAACATATTTCTGAGGTAATTTTACTCTCAATTTGCCTAATGATGTCTCTTGATATTCAAAAAACACCAATTTTTTTCATTTGATCACAAAACACACTTGTATTCTTCCCTACTGTAGATGCTACAGTACAACTTTTCAAGAACAGAATGGTTACCTTAAATCCAACAAACTCTAATATTAGGCAAATTTCTAGATTTTTCCTTATAGAACAATTCTTAAAAGACTGATAGTTAAGCAACAAAGTTTTACAGTTTGTAATGGAAACCTGGCATTTGTTTACCAATTTATGATTTATCATCCATCATTTAATGCTTGCAAGACAAGTTTGCAATTAATCTTTAACCTACTAGTACTAGTTTTGCTAGTATACTGGGGCAACATCAATCTTTTTGGAAAATGGAAACGCCATGCTTCAAAAGGTAATATTTCATATGAACAGCATAAGATATGTGATCAAATATATGATCAGTTATTGGTACCACTAGAGATACCAGTGGCAAGAGTCCTTTTTTCCCCGCTTCATGCACTCCTTAGATTTCCAAGTTCACAAAGTCATAGCAGTGCTTTAACTTCCCCTAATCGAGAAACGTAGTGAATTAAGTCCCTACAGCTGAAACAATTATTTCAGTGGACACATTTATTCATGAATGAAAATCCCTTATTCTAGGTTACCTTCATTCACTTCAACATACTTAAATAATTCTCATTGAACAATGCGTTTGCTAGTCTGCTTATGGTGCTGCTCGTGCATGGAACTATTATCAAACAGTCAATCACATTTTATAAAGACATCATATATTAGTCTAAATTAACAATGACATAAGGAGAACTCATTATATAAAATCTCCACATTTTCACTCCTTGAACCTTATCAGATAGATAGTGCAATTATATACATCAAACGTTAAGGAAATATATACATCCTTACTTCTGCCACTGGGAAATTTACTGCACAATGGCTGTATTTAAAAGCAACGTATTCCACATTTATCTCCCATCCTGCTAAAAAATGCTACTGACACGGAAAACAACGTCTAAGAACACCATTCCTTTATCAAGAATAGATTTAATGTAATTCTTCATACAATTAAATGAGAACCTATAGTACTCTTAGCCTAACGGCTTAATCAGAGTCAACATTCAATATTGTGGGCTTACAGTGTAGAAGATAGTGTAGTGTGGGATTATAGTGTAGAAGAGCACACAGATGCATTTTATGAGGAACTTATTAAAATACAAATGGATTTAGTGTAGTATGGGAGATTGCACAAGTGAACTTTGTATCACAAGTTGTAAGACTATGTTAAAAGTATTGCTACTGCAAGAGCCTTCTCTAACTCTTCACATAGAATTTTCACCTTCACTAACCAAAATACCTTACTATCATTAGAAATATTGCCATCTCATGTTCTATCTCTTTGCCAGATGATATATGAATGTGTTGAAGAGTAAAGTTTGCATCAGTCTCTGCTGGTGACTTAGTCTTCTAAGGAATATTAATCATTAGTTTCTACCTTTTGCCTCTGAAGTTTCTTTTAACACAAGTTTATACACATCAGGAGCTTCTCTCCTATCTCATGGTAGTTTACATGTGGGGAAGCCTTCTGAAGTGCTTTTGTGAAGTGCAAGATACTAAATGAACTCAGTCTTCCATACCTACATATTTTTTGCCTCTTTCAAATAAATCTACTAAATTTGAGAGACATTATTTCCTTCTACAAAACTCTAATTTACTCTTCTCCACTATAACATATTTTTCTGTGTATCCCCTAAATTGATTCTTCATTATTATTTCTGTCAGTTTGCTCAATACAGAGCCTGTGATTTGCTGGAATCTTTTCTGAAAAATGGTATTCCTGCAGTCACCTTCCAGCGTTCTGTAGAACAGCAATTACAAACAAAAGCAATTAGAAACAAATAGCAATTATAAACAAAATGTTTTGTTGTAAAATGTTTTTAATGGCAATTGTTTGAGAAATAGCATCCAAAGCATCCTCTATGAAGAAAAGATTCCAGCATGGGAGCCTCTCTGAGCTCTTCTATAATGACTGTGGATATTAAAGATTTTCATAGTTTCTACTACAGTCTTCTTTCTTTCAGTGCTCCTTTCATCCCTTGATCATCTATTGGCCCTCCAGATTTTTTGGCAGGCTTCCTTATTCTGATGTGTCTGAAAAAGCATTTATTATCAGTTTTTTGCCTTTATCAAGCTTCTCCTCAAAATCTTTTTTGGCTGTCCTTACCACATTTTCATATGTAATTTGCTAGAAATTATATTCTTTTCTATTTTTCTCATTTGTACAGAAATTGTTTGGGGTTGGTTTGTTTTAAATGCCTTTTAACAATATCAGGCAACTTCAAGATATTTGTCTTTGAAAAAAAAGGTTTTTTGACGAGTTGGTCCATGTTTTATGTAACCTCCATGCTGCCTGCAAGCATTTAGTACCTTTTTATAAGCAGTCTGACTTTTTATGCAGTTCCCCTTTTTAAATGGAACATTGTAGTGGATAGTTTGAATTCTGTTTAATTTACTGTTATTTACTTCTTATTTTAAGCAGACATGGCTATACCTCTGCTACATGACATTATCTGCTCTTCTCACATACATTACTGTGAGTACTAAAACATCCCATAAGTTTCTGATACATTGTTCTGGCTATACACACATTTCAAATCAGGTATTTCAGCTTCCCATTCCATTTGTAGACTTCTGTTTCTTCTGGCACCTTTTTATCACCCTAGCAAAAAATGTTCCTCTACAACAATACCAGAATTGCAAGCTGAAGGCAGGACAACTCTATGATTATCACTGAAAGTCTCAATTATGTTTCTCCTCCCGTTTTTTTCTCAGTTTCATCACTCTGTCTGGAAGTGAATACTTCGTTTGAGGTCTTTGACATGCACACACAGCATATAACCTGATAAACGATATGTAGTGTCCAAAACTGAGAAATCCCTACCCTCATGTAAGCTAAATTTGGTTTACCTGAATTCTGCTTTCTAAGATGCAAAGATAACTTTTTAATTTTCTCTTAGATAAATGGATGGTCACTTCAGATTCCCCT
>VFFE01009001.1:350978-362279 GCA_008921705.1 Burhinus oedicnemus
CTAACTAAACTTCCACTGTAGCCACAAAATGTTGAAGAGTAGTAACAAGCCAAATGTCTTAACACATTATACCCAAACTGTAAGGTGTGTAATACTGTCTTTCCATGTAAACTAATCTCACATTCTCCTGCATGATTGTGTTTTCTTTAAAAAAACAACAAACAAACAAACAGAAAGTAACATAATTATAATACTGAGTTGCAGCCAAGAACTTAAAATTCAGTATCTTCACTGGCATAAGGAACTGCAATTTAAGAAGTTAGTTGCGATGGCATTCACAGACATGTAATGACAAGAAATATGAGACTATGTAATAAAAGTTTTCTTAGAATATTAGATTTTTATCGAGCCATACAATATTTTAATAAAGGTATACTCTGCAGTAATATCTGAATGTTTTGCATTGTACATAGGGTTTTTAGGCAGTTTTCAAAAAAGCTAATGATGTAAATAATAACAATAAAAACTTGCATTCTTCAACAAAATGCAATTTCCAACACCACACTTGACTTCCTAAGCAGTGACGTTTTACACCCATAGCTAAAACCAAAATCTTTCAACAGCCATTACTATCCACAATAATTAGCTACAACTGGTAATATTCATTGCATATCAAGCTTACTCTAATAAATAGCCACTACATAACATTAATGTTTTGTTTATTCTGTTAATTCAGCAATATTCTTCCAGACAAAGTGCTACCATGGAGTAAGGAATGTTTCAGTTCTAATCTTGTTTTCTCCTTTATCCTTCTAGTGTTTCATCCCATAAGTAGGAGAAAACAGGGATGGGGTTGTAAGGACAGAATAATCCTAACTGCAATGCTGGCCATAAAATTTGCTGGAAAATTATCCTCAGTCTTATAAGTTTTCCTATACTGACAAAATACAAAGCAGAAAAGTGCACAAAGTGAATTTTAACATAAAAAATACCATCGGACAATGGCTAATGACTGCAGCAATGTAGATGAATGAGCCTAAAAAAATACCAAGAAGTGAAGCACTGTAACTGTAGTACAGGTTGCAACAACTGAAAAGAGTATCTATAATAATGAAAAACACTACGTCTTTATGTTTTCTTTTTTAAAGAATGTATTGTATTCTTGAAATTCTTACTATGTTCACACCTAAATACCTGCTACAACGTTACCTTCCCAGCAGTGGTAAGAAATTCACAGCCCAGAAGCATCTTGGTATATGTTTTTCAGTTTTTAGATAGAGTCTTGTTCATTTTTGAAATGGCATGATGTTTTTAACAGATGGAAACATATATAAGGCTGACAGCAAATAATATAATACCATATAAAGGACAAGTTGAGTAACACCAAGGTAATTATGAATCATTAAGAAGATAACTAATACCTGTATGTTATACTCACAGCATTTAAGTTAATGCTGTGACATCATCTGGGTGTTTTCTGACTGTGACACTTCTACTCCTTTTGCCTGTAGGCCCTCCAAACCAGAAGTCCTTCTGAAGAATTCTTTTTTATTCTCAGGTCTCTGAACAGAACAATCTTGTTCTTTTTCAAAACCTGCTTCTTTATTTTACTACTTGTACCTACTTCCCACCAGGTATAGAAATTACTTTCACAAGTATCTTCATTTCTGTGCTATGTCTGGAATGAATGCCAGGCTACTAGACAGCAGGATGTGATTATAACTACGAATAACTTTGCCGTATACTAAACTTAAACATTAAGCCAAGAGTTAAATGTCTTCATGTGGATTTTACCAGGTATAAAATTACTTACCCTACTAATATCATCTGCTGTATCTATCTAATTGGTCCTAATTCCAATTGCAAAAATCTTATACTATCTCCCTGGAAAATACCTATTGCAACACAACTTTTAGGAGCTTCTGTAAGAGAAATAATAATTACAGACACCATTTTCTAATTTTCAGACAATGACCTATATTATATAAATGTAACTATGACAATAACTAATACATTCTTAAGATGAACTCTAAATACTTTTTTTTCTGATTTTGGACACCCACATTTTCATAACAAGCAAAAAGCTATAGCAAGAATTTAAAAATAATTAAAAATAAAGAGGGTACTTTTGGGCTACAATTTAACTTATTTCAGGGCTAAAGGAAGCCTGGACTCCACTTTTGCTGCAATGGGCAGATGATCTATATAAGTAAACCCTTTGTAAAGAAGGACAAAGGGAAAAAAAACAGGAATATATTTAACAGTTTTCTTTCTGCTATACATCGACGTTGGCACTGAGTTCAGTTACATTAACAGATATTTTCTAAATACAACTTTCTTTACAGTATTCTGAAGATCTTTTTTTATGTATACAAGGACTTACCTTTCTAGAAACTGTTTTATATGTGAATAAAAGTTAATGAGAATCGGTTCATAGCAGGAAAAAACTACAATCTTCTCTACCCATGGTTTAACACAGGATCACAAATTGTCTTTTAAATTACTTGTAAAGCTACAGCAAAGCATGCTGCTCAGTTTCTCTGAGATCCAGAAAGCACCAACATATGTTTTAGAAAGGATGTAAATTTCATAAAAAGCAACACCAAGTAATGATTTGCAATGATAAAAAAAATGTTGTATGCCTAATTCTTAACTTCAGAAGTGGTAAAACTGAAAAAGACATACAGTACTTTTATCTGGTCTGCTGGTGATAACTTTAGCATAAACATATGTCAGTTAAAAAAAAAAAAGGCCAAAAAGCAATTTCTTTTACTTACGTCTCATGACATATAATTCTTACCAGGAAAGAATGTAATTGCTTTTGGAATATAGTGAAATCTTTATCTCGTTATCCCCTGTGTGATTCTGAATTCACCTGTATCAGTTTCATTTTTATTTTTGTATATACTCAGAGTATTTTTGACTCAAAGACTTCTAATCAGAAGAGGATTTCATAATGTTCCAAAGGACCTTAACTTTAAAGTCAATTTTTAACCATTAGAAAAGGTCTTTCTCCAGAATTTATAACCATCTCTAACTCTTGATAGGAGATTTACAATGACCTCAAAGACATGATGTAAAGTAGATTCAATAACACGAATAAAACTCTCTCCCCCCTCCATTCCATCTCTATATATATGTAAAGTGTTTTCCTTCACTGTAAGATCAGCTGGTTAAATGAATTTGACTTCTATTTGTCTATAAGACTTTGCTTCTTTTATTCCACTAACAGTTTTGTTCATGAAGATAAATACTGATCTGATATTTGAAAGTGAAAAAGGTTTTGCCATGTGCTCAAAAACAACTTCTACCTCTTTAGTTATACCTTGTGTTTCTTTTCATGGATTAACTCACCTTGCTCAAAAAAGTAAAATACGCATTTTAAAAAATGTCTCAATTTATTTTTCCTTTTGTTTTTCTGCTGTTCCAATCTCTTGAGCAACAGCAGGTAAAGGACCATTTAAAATAAACGACTACTTGTGCTCATCCAAAGCATAGCTACTCAGTTGTTGATGGCTCTATTCAGCCTTCCTCATCCTAGCCTGTTTACTGTATACCAGACCGCAGCTTCAACTGGGTCACTGAAAGCACAATACCCTTCTATGCTACACATGCAAAATATTAAAAGATTGAAAGGGAGATAATCCACCGTTTTCAAGAACACGTATAATCTTGATGAAATGAAGACTTACTAATGGAGAATCTACCATATCCCCTGAATAAATTATTACAGTAGTGTCCTGGTTTCAGCTGGGATAGTCAGCCAATGTTTCTGCAAAAAACAGACCTTATTTCCAATCTGAACTGTCCAGCCACGTGCTTTTGTCTAAAAGTAGAAATTTTTCCCATACAGAAATGCCTATATAATGTGGCAGGACCAGCTTTTTAAAGTTGCTTCATTTTAAAATTGAATTACGTTCTTTAATCTCTACTGTAAAGCAGATTTTTCTGGCCTTGAATCAGTGTAGTTCTTTCTGAGAATCCTTTCATATTTATCAATATCCATTCTGAAGGCCAGATAACAAAACTAGACAGCGTTGTGCAGCCTGGCCGTTGCCCTGCAAGGAGAAGATAACTTCATGCTACCATTCGATAAACCTTCACTTAGACATAAGGATCACACTTTGCTCTCTTAGGCTATACCGCATTGCTCTGAAAACTCAGACGTACCTTACTAGAATTCTAAGGTCTTTTTAAGAGTTAACCCTTTCTAAATATTTTTTCATGTTTATGTACACAACTGTTTTCATATAGCGCATCTTACAAAGCATCTTCACAACAAAAAAAAAATCTATGCAATATCAGTAGCTTGATTTCAAGATGAACACAACTGAAACAAAGGCAAAATACAAGACATTGCTGTTCTGTGCTGTTCTCTCTAATCACCATTCTACAGTATGCTTCACAGTAATGTAAATTTGTTTGAATTAAAATGCAAATAATGAAAGTCGGTGTATGAAAAAGACATTAAGAATTAGAAATAGAAACGAATCTATTTTTTCTGCAAGATTTTATAAGGAAAAGTGAGGTATGGGAGCAAAATACAATTCATACAATTGTATGCAAGTTAAAGGGTTTTTAGGCTAATACTAAATATTCATCTGATTTATGTAAAACTACTGTCAAGGAAGATCTGGTTCATGAAATGAAACTTTTTTATTTATTGCAATTAATTCTGCAGAACTTTTTATGGTTTTAGTTTGCAATTCTCATTTAGTCCTTTTGATTACTGTTGCCTGACTTGCTTTAATAAATTAAAAATTAATTTTGTGTACCCACAGTATCCTCTTTCTTGAATTATACATATAAACATATTAGTTAATTCCTATTTTAAGATTATAGTTCAATGAATACTTAAAAGCTGGCACTACCACCAAATGAAGAGCTCTGTCATTTTTTCCCCTCTGGGCACCCCCGCCTTAAAAGCATTCATTAGTCAAGCCAGGGCTAGAGGCACCAAAGTCAATACTGAAATGTAACTGCAGGAAACTTTGTTTCAGGTTTCCTTTTCAAGTTATATTTCATCTTAGTGGTTTGCAGGCCTTATGGGAAGGAGCACACGCTGTTATTTAAAACGTATAGATGGCTTCTTTACCCCCACATCCCTCCACGCCCCATCATGTAATGCAGATATGACTTCTAACCGTACATTAATCTGTCTTTTCTCTTAATTTGTTTTCTCTTTTTTAGGTTCCATTTTTTTATTTCGCTATTTTACAGCCTTCCTTCAATCACAAATAAGCAAGCAAAAAAATTATAAAAAGGCCTACCCTGTTTTAGCTCGTTGCAATGATAACAGAACATTATGACCTGGAAATTAAAAATATTCATGCACAATATAACTATTTTAAAGAAAATTAATGAAAAATTCAATGATAAATGTGTCTTCACAAGTTCTCTATATTTTGGCTTTTATTACTAGGGAGTCATACATGCTTCTTATAACAATTCCTACCTAAATTATTCATAAATAGTTTAGCCACAGATATCAAGGAAATATGAAGTGCAAGTAAGTTACAATTGCAGGCAAGGTATAATTTCGAAATTATAAAGAACATGCACGTAACTATCTCTTATTAAGATTTATTTTTTTCTCTAGAATGACAGTACAAAAGTGAGTGAAACAAAGGAAAAGAAAATTATGCCACACTGTGAAATAACTGTTGTATTTGCAAAAACCTGCGATAGAATTATGAATCTTTTAACATAGTTAAGCTAGAAAAACTGAACTTGACTTGTAGGAATACCATGCCAAACGCAAAGAACAGTTCCTGCCAGAGATGACACGGGATAAGATGACCCATAATTCTCCACACAGATGAGAACATGCCTTACCAATCTTTTGCTATCAGACTAACGTCAGCTTGCTTATTAAAATTCACCCTACTTCCCAAATTCCAAAAACATGCTGATTTCTTCTGAAATAGACAAGCTTAGCTTTTATGCCTAGTTGGGAGAGAACTGGACCAGTAATATTTTAAATATATATATATTCTCAGCTCATATAAGCCTCTCAATTCTCTGTAGGAGAAATTACTATCTAAATTGTTTTGCTGAAGATAGACTTCAGAAACCTCAAAACTTTATGTTGCTAATACAACCAGAAGTGTCAAGTATAGACAATTTAATTAAAAAGATGAAAGATAAATGTACAGATTTAAACAATATTTTCATAAAGCACAATTTACTAAATTATTATTCTACACAGGTCTGCAAACTACATGAAAGTAACTCTTTAAATTTATATAATATTCTGACTTTTGGGCCTATTTCTGTAATTTACACTGATACCTTGTTATAAGTATTCACTTGTATGAATATTTTTGATATATAATTGAAAAACAACTTTTATTAAAAGCCCATGTACACAAGTACACTACAAAGGAGAAACATGTTAATGAGAAATGGAAATTTATATACGTCAATGCATTTTTGTACATTTATTTTGAAAATCTAGAAAACCCCATGCTGATTTCAGAAGTTGTAGGGGGGGCAGGAAATAAACCACGTCCGGATGGCGGTTTCAGTTGCTACTTTTGCCAAACACGAATAAAACTTTATTTTAAGCTTTCAATATCAGTTTTCCATTTCTACTTCTTTTTAGAAAATATTCAACCATTTCTAAGAATTAATTTTTGGAAAAAATTCTTATTCACAAAAAACACCAGAATTTTCAAAGAAAAGTTTTGTAGCATCTTCAAGTTTTGAAGAACAGATGTTATTTCAACATGCAAATGTTTCAATGCGTAAACACACAAGTATGTTTCCACACCAATCTGTAAGTAGGATTTCATAAATCTGAAAAAGTTAATTTGAGATCTCTAAGACTTTAATTGTTAAATTCTTTAAGATTCCATATGCACTGAGTATACAGTATCTTTTTGAGAAGAATGAAGATTTTGAAATGGTCTGACTGTCAACCACATGGAGGAAGATGTAAGATTCACCTGCACGTATGAGGATTCATATGCGTAACCAAAATAGGAGGAACTGACCCTTTGTAGGAATTTCTTTTTGACACAGCTTACTCCTTACTTGCCAGCTGTTCTTGTACTTTCACCCTCTTCTAAAGCAGCTGGTTCTGGGCAGTGCCAACTGATTAGGCTAAAAGACCAGGCTATTATTAGACATAATCAATGCTTCGCACACTTGAACTCATTTACTAAGTTCGTCCAGATCATACGGTTTATAAGTCAGGAGGACATCTACTCCAAAATTCTTCTCAAAGCAGGCTCGGCCGTAAGACCAGGACAGGTTGCTCAGGGCTTCAGCCAGACAGGTCTTGAAAGTCTCCAAAGATAGAGACTGCACAACCTCTCAAGGGAACTTGCTTGGCTATATTCATGTTTTGCTTTTCATCAGCATTGTTCTTGGTATCGTATCTAAAATAAGGACTTGGAAATGTTCTTTACTGTCCACAGAAGACAGAAGACTAACTTACTGAAGAACTAGAGATATGTGCTTGCTTTGGAAAGGCAAGTACTGTTTCTGCATTTTATCCTAAACTACTGTTCCCTATAATTCTGCCCTGCCTTCCTCTGAATTAAGCAAGGGTATCGTATCTGAACCCTCTAAGAAGCTACAAACAGCTCATTCAAGAATATTTTGAAGTAGAAAATATTTGTAAAACCTCTTCCACAGAGACAACAGTGGAAATTATGAGATCGGGTTGAGACACACATACGATGTGTTGGATCAAGGAAATGTCTGCAAAATTTAATTCTTGTTATGACTGGACTGAAATAGACCCTGGGCTAAATTGTCCACTGCATAGGTAACTCTCCTTCCTCTACATATCCTCCAGGGCACACTTCTTCACTAAACTGCTAATCAGCTAGATAACAAAGAGCTTCAAGCATTATTTGTTCTAACATGAATAAGAAATGTTACTGATTCTCTGGGGAAAAAAAAAAAAAAAACACAAACAAAACAAACAAAACAACACGTCGCTCTCAAAAAAGCAACAAGCCCTACATACAACACAACCCCCAAGAATTTTCAGTAGGAAGTAAAATAACTATAAAGCAATCATTCCAAGTAGTACAATGGTTGAAGATACAGACACTTCCACTACATGTAACTAAACATCCTTGAAAGGTTTCAGTTCTGCCTATAACAGCTTGAGGACTTAAATAATTTAAGAAACTATGAGAGGCACAATCACTATGGAACTGAAACCTGAGACACTTGTCAGAACAGACAATTTTTCCCTATCTGGAAGTAGCTATGGGACTGGCCACATGTTCCACCATTTCAAAGATAGAAAGACAGACAAAGTGAAGGGACGAACATCTACATTTTTCTTTTCCTCTCAGCACTGATGTTAATTTTCAAGCCCAGTAACTAGTTCAGAGTTCTCCTGAAACACAGTGTAACCCTGTATCTGCCAGAAATGAAGGAAGCAGAATATCTGTGACTCTAGGGTACAGGGTACAGTCTCTTGATGACCTGGAGATTTCGCAATCCCTCCCTGCATCTAACTTTACACACCATCCAAAATCTGTGTATCAGGTCAGCCAACAGAAGAGGAAGAATGAAGATGGTAGGGAGGAAACCAGTTTCTGTCAAGCCAGAACTGAAAAGCTCTGCTTGCTAATCCAAACAGACAAACTGTATATTGTCTCTATGGCACTGGGATAGTACTTGTCTGCAAAACTCATGCTGTAGCTCCTGTTGTTCTAACCAGAAAACTGTATGCTAAAATAATATCTCATCAGTGCACTGGCCCTTACTGATGAATGCAGTCTATCCAGTCGTCTACTGAAAACCTCTACAATTTTTTTAAATGTTCCAATGAAATCCACGTCAGTATGGTTGCTGCCAAATATATCCTTCAGGACATACTGGAAAGAAATTCCTGAGTCTGTTCTTGGGTCTGTAGGCACAATTAACATAAATAATAAAAAGTATCAGTCCTTCTTATCTGTCCTTAAGCAGCAAGTTACTGAGCCAAAATTCCTTTCTGAGATAAGATTAATGCATCACATACTAACAATCAAAATTTCCATCAGTGATGATAAATAAAACAGCTATAGCCTGAAAAGTGGCACAGTATCTCCCTTACTGTTTCCCACTCTAAATTGTTTTTGTCTATAGCTTAGCCCATTCTCTACCCACTTAGCTTATCTACTCATCCAATAATTGTTATGTGGACTATAATGGTAAATAACACAAAATATTAAAACTAACATTCCACCTCTCTCGAACCCAATTGTTTCATTATGTTTTTTACCAAGAATCTCCTTTTAGCAATGAAGATATCACTAAATTTACCTAGTCTTGAGTAAGAACAGTCAGTTGTATTCTTTTTGATCAACCGTGTCTTCCCTGCATTTATTCTAACATTTAGAAATTCCCACTGTAATACCAGTTACAGACTTAAAAAAAATACTATCGTGCAGAAATTTAATTTTAAAAAATTCTTCCTAGTTATTTATCATAAATTGAGAGCAAGAAGTTAGCATATTGCCAGCTATCTGCAGTTGTGCTGTATACCTACTCAATTTTGACAAATACCTGAAAAATATTTTAAGTATATAGAAAAAACTATAAAACCATGCAGATGTTAGTAACTTCTAGACGTTGACTGCAAGAATTCCAGTAAAATGAATGCTGCTTACTTTGAGACAAAGAAAGCTATCTGATCCTACAAACATGACTGCCCATCTAGTTTTTCCAGAAAAATTGTTCAGCCTAGTATAAGAATAGATCAACTTGCCGATTTACAAATAAAAAGGTATTTAACATTGCCACTGCTTTTTCAACCTGAATTTCAAGTCAGTTCAGTTTACATTTAAATTATTTCAATTATTTCATTATTTTATTGGTGTGTGAAAGACTATTGGACACCATTTTCTTTGCAATTCTTTTGCTTTATATTTGAAACATGCTTTATTGTTTTAAAGTTTACCAACAATAGCCTCTATTTAATACTCTCTTCCCAAAAAAACTGGATTCATATCTGGCACATAACACAGTGGCAGACTGATGAAGGATTATAATTTAAATCTGAAATACAAAAGCTTTGTACTAACAAACCTCTGCCAAAGCAGAGATATCTTAATAAGGATAATATTTTTTTCAATACAATGAAAAAATAAGGTTTAAAAGATGCTTATGTATACAATTGCAGTCATTAGTTTTTACGGTCCACATAAAATTAAAGAAAAAGGTATCAATATAGTTCTACGTGAAAGAAGCTGCAAAAAACAAGGAGAAATTATTTGAGTTATTAAGTCTTACCTGACCAGTGTCCAGTGGTGGTACCTGATCTGTCAGTACATGTCTCGCTTACAGGCCTAAATACAGTCTCCCAGCCACCGGTAGCATAGCGCCAATTCTGAGACTCTAAAATGAGTGTTCGCTGAGTCCCATAAGCGATCATGAAGCAGTAGACTACATGATGAAGTTGACAACCATAGCCACAGCCTTTGTTGATATTACACACAAGTTTCTTAGCTTTGCTGCAATCCTTCGGGTTCTGTAAGTACAGATGAAAAAATGAAGCTGAAGAGAAGATATACACAAAGGCACACTTTTGTTCTGAACAACTGACAAATGTCATAAATCTCACAAGTCATCCTGCTATAATACAGCTCATATTAAAATGGATGACCATGCTTCAGCTCTATGAAAATTTTATGTGAATTCTTCACTGTGAACATGAACAGTTACTGAACATACTTTACTATCCTAATGTAAAATAGAACACCTTCAACATTTTAAATTACTTTCTCATTTGTAAATCTGTCAGAATAAGCTAACATTTGGACTCAGAGTTCACATTTTATCAATATGATTCTCAGTGTTTGAATGTTTTTTCCTTTGGCATTTTTCCAAGTTTGTTAGTTCTCTTTCAATAAGCATGTATGATATCCAATGAAAGAAAATTTCCACCTGTCTACAGTATACAGAATAAAACAAACTCTTACTAATGGACTGCTTCCCAGACTAAGTGACCACATACCAAATATGGAATATGAAACACATACCTGAGGAGACTGATAAAAGACAGAATTTTAATCTGCATGCACTCTCAATAAAATAATATACTATACTTCCACAAAAAGGCTTTTTATAAAATCTCTAGGATGAAAACTTCGGTTTTGGTTAAGATGTGATAAGATGCTGATATTTGAGCACCAATATAGATTCTTTTCCTCTAACATCTAATCAACTTTAAATAAATTTTTCTGCAAATTTGCAACAAATTAGGTCTTCCCAAAAACCAACAATCACCTTCTGGAGGACTGAGATCTCTCCATCAAGAGATCTTCAGGATAATCTGAATATTCTGAGTCCTAAAATACTTAATAAAAATTTTAATTTGTGCATTCAGTTGTGTAAAGGAGGGGAGAATAG